>OY740783.1:78007992-78237146 GCA_963514005.1 Raja brachyura
ACATTAATCCAATGAGACAGCATTGGTTTCAGAGAGGCCCGGGGAGCCGTTGGAGAGAGGGTGGAGTTACCTGCGCTGTGAGTATAAATCTAGCGCGGGGCTTGCTTTTCACAGAGGCCCGGGGAGCCGTTGGAGAGAGAGGGTGGAGCTACCTGCGCTGTGAGTAGACCAGCAGCTGCAACGTTCCATCTCGCTTCCAGAGAGGGAATCTGGTGAAGCATCTGATTGGTTGAAGAGGACCAGAGGAAGCAGCTGATTGGCTGCAACCCGGGGTTTACATTTTTACATTTCTACCTTCAGGTTTAAGGATTCTGGGAGCTAAGGATTCTGGGAGTTAAGGATTCTGGGAGTTAGGGATTCAGTATTTATTTATTTTTTTTTGAATATATTTTTATTAGAGGCCATACATATAACAAATAATATAGCATTTTTTTCCAAATATAGTTGATACATCTTTCCAAAATTATATAAATGTTAACAAAATATATATATTGGCCTCACTTTTTTTTATAGAGTGAAAAAAGTATAAAGAAAGAATAGTGAATAATTATAAGAGTATGATTATAGTCGATTAATATAAAGAAGAGAGAGAAGAAAAAAAATAAATAAATAAAAATAAAATAAAATAAACAAAAACAAAAAAAAAAAATAAATAAAAATAAAAAAAAAATATTTGTGGAAAAGAAAACGGTATACAACTTGTCAATGAGTGGAACAATTTCTAATTATAATATATGGAGACAAGTATATAAATCTGATCTTAAACATGTTTGTTTGATCTTTCCACCGGGTACTCATTGAGTTTCAATGCTGAGCCCAGCTACCCCTTCATATAATCAGTGAATGGAGACCATATTTGTTCAAAAATCTCAGGTTTATCCATTAGGATAAATCTAATTCTCTCCAATTGTAATGTCTCCAACATTTCTACTGTCCACATTTTAATTGTCGGGGATAATGGTCCCTTCCAAAATTGTAATATTAATTTTTTTCCAATTATTAAACAGTAATCCAGAAAATTTCTTTGATTTACTGTTAAAATTTGAGTTGAATCTAAAACCCCAAATACAATTAATTTTGAGTCCGGTCTTAATGTGATCTTTAAAACTGTGGAAATAATTTTAAAAATCTCAGTCCAATAACTTTTAAGTTTTGTACATATTACAAAACTATGATTTAAATCGGCTTCTATGTGCTGACATTTATCACATAATGGTGATATAGTAGGAAAAATTCTATTTAATTTCTTTTTTGAGTAGTGTAATCTATGTATTACTTTGAATTGTATCAAGGTATGTCTGGCATTTAACGAACAGCGATGAATTCGTTGTAAGCTTTCTTCCCATAAATCTTCTGTTATAGGTAAACCAATTTCATTTTCCCATTTTTGTCGGAATAGTTCCGTTTTTGGCAATTCCCTGTCCAAAAAAATATAATATATATATGCTATTAATTTTTCTGTTGTTGGATGCTTGTTAAGTACTTCATCCAGTATACCTGGCTCTCTATTTCTGTAATTTAGCGTATTTAATTTGACATAATCTCTAATTTGTAAATATCTAAATAGATTATTTGCTTGCAGTCCATAAATCTCTTTCAACTCCTGGAATGAGAGGAATTTCCCATTCCTGTAAAGATGTTCTATCCTTATTATTCCTAAGTTTTTCCAATGTCTAAACCCCACATCCAATGTCGAAGGTTTGAACAAAGGATTATTCATAATTGGTAAACAAAGTGGTATAGTTTCTAAATGTAAAGTCTTAATGATTTGTTTCCAGGTACGTATATTATTTAAAATTATAGGGTTTGCCTTATATATTTTTTTTGTACCACCCCAGGGGCAAGGAGTATTGTGCTTATGTCTAAAGGGAAACAATCTTCCTTTTCTATTCTTAACCAAGCTGGGTCTTGTTCCATCTGTATCAACCAATAATTAAAGTTCTTAATCTGAACCACCCAAAAATAATATAAAAAATTAGGTAAAGCTAATCCACCATTTATCTTAGATTTACATAAGTGTATTTTACTTATTCTATGATTTTTGTAATCCCAAATGAAGCTATTAACTATAGAATCAATTAAAAAAAAAAAAAATTTAGGAAGATATAACGGAATGGCTTGAAATAAATATAGTAATTGAGGCAGAAAAATCATTTTAATGGCATTTATTCTACCGATCATTGATATCGGGAATGTTTTCCAATATAAAATATTTGTTTTTAATTTATTTAATAATTGAGGAAAATTAGATTTAAATAAAGAATTATAAGATTTTGATACATTAATTCCAAGATATTTAATTTGATTATTAGCTATTTTAAATGGAAATTTTTGTAATTTATTCAATTTAATTCCTGTTATAGGCATAATTTCACTTTTGTTCCAGTTAATTCTATATCCTGAGAACTCACTAAATTCATTTATCACTTCAAGTACTTTAGGGATGCTAACCTCTGGTTTTGTTATATACAATAAAACATCATCTGCATATAAAGATATTTTATTAATTGTAGTTTTAGTATTATATCCATAAATTTCTGGTTCTACTCTAATCCTTTCGGCTAATAATTCTATAGCGAGTGCAAATAGTAACAGTGATAATGGGCAACCTTGTCTACAACCCCTAGAAAGATTGAATTTTGCTGATAACATTTGGTTTGTTAGGATCCTTGCTGTTGGGCCTGAATATAAAATTCTAACCCATTTGCAAAATCCTTCTGCATTATCCTAAATAAATAAGGCCATTCAACCTGGTCAAACGCCTTCTCCGCATCCAGGGATATAACTGCTAGTTCAACATCAGTCATTCTTTTCGAGTAGATAATATTAAACAGACGTCTTAAGTTATAAGTAGAATAACGTTTAGGAATAAAACCTGTTTGATCATGATGTATTAATCTATTGATCACTAAACTTAACCGTTGGGATAAAATTTTTGTAATATTTTTTGATCTGTATTTAAAAGAGCTATTGCTCTGTATGATCCTGTGTCTTCTGGATCTTTGTCTGCTTTAGGAATAAGTGTAATTGTGGATTCTTTTAAGGTTTCTGGAAGTTGTTCTTGTTCGTAGGCAACTTTGTACATAATTTGTAACCGTGGGACGATCAAATCATGAAACTTCTTATAAAATTCAACCCCCAAACCATCGGGTCCTGCAGCTTTACCATTCTTCAATGATCTAATTGATTCCTCAATATCTTTTCCTGATATTTCGGCATCTAATAATTCTCTACCTTCTCGATCTAATCCATTAATGTTACATTTCTGGAGAAATGTTTCTATTTTCTCGGGTTGATCCGTCACTTTTGATGTATATAGTTTTTGATAGTATTGTTGAAATCTATCATTAATATCTTTTGGTAAAGTTAATATATCTCCTTGTTCAGATTTGACCTTATGTATAATTTTCTCTTCTTCTGTTTTTCTTAGTTGCCGAGCTAACAATTTATGCGGTTTATCCCCAAATTCAAAATGTATTTGTTTGGTCTTTTGAAAAAGTTTAATAACGTACTTTGAATGTATCTCATTTAATTTGTATTTTAATGTTACAATTTTATTATGTATATCCCTAGATGGAGACATAGCATTTTCCATGTCCAACTGCCTTATTTCATTTTTCAATTTCTGTTGAATCTTTCTATTTTCCTTATTCAGATATATTCCTGCGCTGAGATTGTAGCACCCCATATAAAAGCTTTAAATGTGTCCCATAAGAGAGATGATGAAATTCCAGGTTTGTCATTGGTTTCAAAAAATAATTCAATCTGTTTAACCAGATAATCTGAGCACCTTTTATCGTTTAATATATGAGGATTAAGTCTCCATTGCGAATATCCTTTAGTTATACCCTTTAAGTTAATCTTAAATGTTAATGGAGCATGATCCGAAATAATAATATTATGGTATTTTGAGTCATACGTAAATGGGACAAGTTTTGAATCTATTAGAAAATAATCTATCCTGGAGTATGTTCCAAATACCGGCGAGTAAAATGAGTATTCTCGGCCATTAGGATTTACATTTCTCCAAATATCTTTGACATTAGCTGATTTAATAAAAGAATTTATGAATTCGCTTGATCTAGAAATAACCTTCCTTTTGATTGAAGATCTGTCTAAATAATTATCCAAAGTGCAATTTAAGTCGCCCCCAATTATTAAATTGTTCTGTGTTACTGTAGGGATAGTATTAAATATTTTCTTAAAGAATAGTGGATTATCAAAATTTGGGCCATATATATTCATAAGTACGACCTTCTTCGAGTATAATTCACCCGTGACTATTATATATCTACCTTCTGGGTCCTCTATTATTGAACTATGTTTAAATTGAATACCTTTACGAATAAGAATGGCAACTCCTCGAGATTTATGAGTGAATGATGAATGATACACCCTAGAAATCCAATTTGCCGTTAACCTATATTGTGCCTCCTTTTTTAGATGAGTCTCTTGAAGATAGATTATGTCAGCTTGTATTCTATTTAATTGCGCCAAAACCTTACCTCTTTTGATTGGTTCATTAATACCTTTTACATTCCAACTACAGAAAGTGATTCCATCACCCCCCTTTTTCTTGTTAGTGTCTTGCATTAGGATGTTATGGTGGATTATAATGAGGTAGATGTCTCAGCACATATATCCCAATTTCGCACCCTAGTTTATGATCAACTAATACTAATAACATTATTTGGCATACATATCCTCTCCAGTCTACGGTATAATTCCATTCAAAAGTAAAATAATATAATTCCACATATAATATATTAAAAAAGATAATATAAAAAAGAGAAAAGAAAAAGTTAGTAATATTATTGGAAAGGTGCAGGAAAAAAAGAGTGTCTAAAGCTACATAAAGTGGTGTTAGTGTAAGCCACACTAGCGTGGCTGTTAAACTACGGACTTCCGTTGGGAAAAAAAAAGATGTTTGTATTTCCAGTTCCGTAAATGCCTTAAGGGCAATATATTTAGGGGTGGGGTATTACATTTCCATTCTTATTAATACTTTATTGATTTAATTTGCTGTTATTGTTTTAGGTTATTTAAGGAGGTATCGCATATTTATTAATAATGGTTAGTACTGAACTAATACTATTATATATTAGTTTATTATTAATAATCATTGTGCTCTTCAAGTCCAATAATTTTACAAGATCATCATTCTTCCTCCTTAATGCTGGTTGTGGATCGGCATCAGGTAAGTGTTGAGTATAATTCAAGTTCGTTATTCTTCCTCCTCTTCCTCATCATCGTCTTCTCTCTGTGTTCCCTCTGCTTCTTCTTCTTCTTCCTCATCCAACTCCTTCTCGATTTTACGTGCGAACTCCAGAGCTTCGGTATGTTTAGTGAAGTGGTGCTCTTTGTTGTCGTAGCTCACTCGTAGTGTGGCAGGATACATCAGGCCATATCTCACGTCCTTTATATTCCTGAGGATGTGCCTTGTTTCAGTAAAAAGGTCTCTTCTCCTGGCAACTTCCGCAGGATAATCTCTGAATATGCTGATCTTATCACCATCATAAAACAGATTCTGTTTGCGAATTATTATCTTCATCATATCTTCCAAAACATGATCGTAAACCACTTTCACAATCAGTTGTCTTGGTGGCGAACCCGTCTTTGGACGTCGTCTCAGTGCTCTGTGCGCTCGGCCAAGTAGGGGTGCTTGATCCAGATTCAAGACATTCTTCAGAAGATTTGCAGCAAACTCTCTGGTGTCTTGAGCTCCCTCCTTGCCTTCACGCACACCCACGATACGCAAGTTCTTACGTCGTTGCCTTCCCTCCAAGTCAATACATTTCTCAGTTATTTTATTCAATAAATCTGTTAAACGCTTGTTCTCGGAGAGAAGTTTCTCATTCGTCTTAGCACTTGAATCCGCAATATTGGTCAGTTCCTTTATTGCATCGTGTTGTTGATCAAGTGTTCTCATAATAGGTTCCAACTTGCGATCAACTGAGAGTTCCAAACCACCAACTTTCTGATTAACTTCATGCATCTGTTGTTTTAGATCAGCATCTGCTTTTATCTTCCATTCATCCATCATAATTTTAACTGTGGTTACAACTTCATTTTTCAACTCCTCTTTAAATTGTTCTTTAAATAATTCGATGTCAGCTCTGAGCAGCTTAAATTCTTCCTTATATTCTTTTTTCATTTTTCTAAGCTCACCCATAATGGTAGTTTTCAGATCCTCCATTTCAGATTTCTTCCTTGGGATATCCTCCAGAGAGCCAGTCAAACTCGCGGTCGAGGCTTCAACTGGGCCTACCTCTTTTTTCAGCACAGATTTTTTCTCTTTGGGAGGGGGAGTTCTTTTCATCGACATTACTGCTTTAAAAGTCGCTCGCCTGATAACGTCAGAGGTCTTATCTGCTGCCGGTGCCGTTCACAAAAAACTCCTCTCTGATAAGTAGCTATAAATAACCCCGTTTTATCCTGTTTTTTAATACAATTTTTACGGAGCTGGATGGTGCTGGTTCCTCCTACTCCATAGCACCACCGGAGGTCCGGGATTCAGTATTTATTAGTATTTATTAGTAAAGTTTAAAGAATAAAGTTTTGTGTTTAATAAAAAATAAATAAATAAATATATATATATTTAATACAGAGTAATTTGGGGGTAAGATGTCAGTGGAGATTGGCCCCATGGTTTGCTCAGCCTGCAACATGTGGGAGATCGGGGATATGGTCGGTGTCCCTGGTGACTACATTTGCAGGAAGTGTGTCCAGCTGCAGCTCCTGGCAGACCGCATTGAACGATTGGAGCTGCGGCTGGATTCATACTGGAGCATCCACGATGCGGAGAAAGTCGTGGATAACACATACAGTGAGTTGGT
Organism: Raja brachyura; assembly: GCA_963514005.1. The sequence continues at coordinate 78,014,829 of OY740783.1, forward strand.
CACACCGCAGGTAAAAGGTAAGAGGACAGAAAGGGAGCGGGTGGCCAATAGCCAGCAAAGCAGTAGGCAGGTAGTGCAGGAGTCCCCTGCGGTCATCTCCCTACTAAACACGTTTACCATTTTGGATACTGTTGAGGGAGATGGCTCATCAGGGGAATGCAGCAGCAGCCAAGTTCATGGCACCATGGGTGGCTCTGCAGCTCATGATGGGGGGAAAAAGAGGGGAAGGGCAATTGTAATAGGGGATTCAATTGTCAGGGGAATAGATAGGCGTTTCAGCGGCCGCAAACGAGACTCCAGGATGGTATGTTGCCTCCCTGGTGCAAAGGGATGTCACTGAATGGCTGCAGAACATTCTGGAGGGGGAGGGTGAACAGCCAGTTGTCGTGGTGCATATTGGCACCAACGACATAGGTAAAAAAAGGGATGAGGTCCTACAAGGTGAATTTAGGGAGCTAGGAGATAAACTTAAAAGTAGGACCTCAAAGGTAATAATCTCTGTATTATTACCAGTACCACGGGCCAGTCAGAGTAGAAATAGGAGGATATTGCAGATGAATACGTGGCTTGAAAAATGGTGCAAGGGGGAGGGATTCAAATTTTTAGGGCACTGGAACCATTTCTGGGGGAGGTGGGACCAGTACAAACAGGACGGTCTGCACCTGGGCTGGAATGGAACCAATGTCCTTGCGGGAGTGTTTGCTAGTGCTGTCGGGGAGGATTTAAACTAATGTGGCAGGGGGATGGGTACAAGAGCAGGTGGGTGTAAAACGAGGGTGGAAGCAATAGGGAGCAAGGTGAAAAGTAAAAGTGGCAGGCAGACAAAACCAGGGCAAAAATCAAAAAGGGCCACTTCTCAACAAAATTGTTTAAGGGGTAAGAGCGTTGTAAAAACTAGCCTGAAGGCTTTGTGTCTCAATGCAAGGAGTATTTGTAATAAGGTGGATGAGTTGAACGTGCAGATAGCTATTAATGAGTATGATATAGTTGGGATCATGGAGACATGGCTCCAGGGTGGCCAAGGCTGGGAGCTGTACATCCAGGGATATTCAATATTCAGGAGGGATAGAGAGAAAGGAAAAGGAGGTGGGGTAGCGTTGCTGGTTAGAGAGGAGATTAACACAATGGAAAGGAAGGACATTAGCTTGGAGCATGTGGAATCGGTATGGGTAGAGCTGCGAAACACTAAGGGGCAGAAAGCGCTAGTGGGAGTTGTGTACAGGCCACCTAACAGTAGTAGTGAAGTTGGGGATGGTATCAAACAGGAAATTAGAAATGCGTGCGACAAAGTCAAAACAGTTATAATGGGTGACTTCAATCTACATATAGATTGGGTGAATCAAATTGGCAGGGGCGCTGAGGAAGAGGATTTTTTAGAAAGTATGCAGGATAGTTATCTAAATCAACATGTAGAGAAACCAACGAGAGAGCAGGCTATTTTAGACTGGGTATTGAGTAATGAGGAAGGGTTAGTTAGCAGTCTTATTGTGCATGCCCCCTTGGGCAAGAGTGACCATAATATGGTTGAGTTCTTCATTAGGATGGAGAGTGACATTGTTAATTCAGAAACAATGGTTCTGAACTTAAGGAAAGGTAACTTTGAGGGTATGAGACGTGAATTGGCCAAGATTGACTGGCAATCAATTCTAAAAGGGTTGACGGTGGATACGCAATGGAAGACATTTAAAGACTGCATTGATGAACTACAAAAATTGTTCATCCCAGTTTGTCAAAAGAATAGATCAGGGAAGGTAGTGCATCTGTGGATAACAAGGGAAATCAGGGATAGTATCAAAGCAAAGGATGATGCGTACAAAGTAGCCAGAAAAAGCAGCATACCAGAGGACTGGGAGAAATTCAGAGACCAGCAGAGAAGGACAAAGGGCTTGATTAGGAAAGGAAAAATAGATTATGAAAGAAAACTGGCAGGGAACATAAAAACTGACTGCAAAAGTTTTTATAGATATGTGAAGAGAAAGAGATTAGTTAAAACAAATGTAGGTCCCTTACAGTCAGAAACAAGTGAGTTGATCATGGGGAACAAGGATATGGCGGACCAATTGAATAACTACTTTGGTTCCGTCTTCACTAAGGAAGACAAATAATCTGCCGGAAATAGCAGGGGACCGCGGGTCAAAGGAGGAATTTAGTGAAATCCAGGTTAGTCGGGAAGTGGTGTTGGGTAAATTGAATGGATTAAAGGCCGATAAATCCCCAGGGCCAGATAGGCTGCATCCCAGAGTACTTAAGGAAGTAGCTCCGGAAATAGTGGATGCATTAGTGATAATCTTTCAAAACTCTTTAGATTCTGGAGTAGTTCCTGAGGATTGGCGGTTAGCAAACATAACCTCTCTTTTTAAGGGGGGGGCAGAGAGAAAACGGGGAATTACAGACCAGTTAGTCTAACATCGGTAGTGGGGAAACTGCTAGAGTCAGTCATGAAAGATGGGATAGCAGCACATTTGGAAAGTGGTGAAATCATTGGACAAAGTCAGCATGAATTTACGAAAGGTAAATCATGTCTGACGAATCTTGTGGAATTTTTCGAGGATGTAACTAGTACCGTGGATAGGGGAGAACCAGTAGATGTGGTGTATCTGGACTTCCAGAAGGCTTTCGACAAGGTCCCACATAAGAGATTAGTATATAAACGTAAAGCATACAGCATTGGGGGTTTAGTATTGATGTGGATAGAGAACTGGCTGGCAAACAGGAAGCAAAGAGTAGGAGTAAACGGGTCGATTTCACAATGGCAGGCAGTGACTAGTGGGGTACCGCAAGGCTCAGTGCTGGGACCCCAGCTATTTACAATATACATTAATGATCTAGATGAGGGAATTGAAGGCAATATCTCCAAGTTTGCGGATGACACTAAGCTGGGGGGCAGTGTTAGCTGTGAGAAGGATGCAAGGAGACTGAAAGGTGACTTGGATAGGCTGGGTGAGTGGGCAAATGTTTGGCAGATGCAGTATAATGTGGATAAATGTGAGGTTATCCACTTTGGTGGCAAAAATAGGAAAACAGACTATTATCTAAATGGAGGCCGATTAGGAAAAGGGAAAATGCAGCGCGACCTGGGTGTCATGGTACACCAGTCATTGAAAGTAGGCATGCAGGTATAGCAGGCAGTGAAGAAAGCGAATGGTATGTTAGCTTTCATAGCAAAAGGATTTGAGTATAGGTGCAGGGAGATTCTACTTCAGTTGTATAGGGTCTTGGTGAGGCCACACCTGGAGTATTGCGTACAGTTCTGGTCTCCAAATCTGAGGAAGGACATTATTGCCATAGAGGGAGTGCAGAGAAGGTTCACCAGACTGATTCCTGGGATGTCAGGACTGTCTTATGAACAAAGATTGCATAGACTCGGTTTATACTCTCTAGAATTTAGGAGATTGAGAGGGGATCTTATGGAAACTTACAAAATTCTTAAGGGGTTGGACAGGCTAGATGCAGGAAGATTGTTCCCGATGTTGGGGAGGTCCAGGACAAGGGGTCACAGCTTAAGGATAAGGGGGGAATCCTTTAGGACCGAGATGAGAAGGACTTTTTTCACACAGAGAGTGGTGGGTCTCTGGAACTCTCTGCCACGGAGGGTAGTTGAGGCCAGTTCATTGGCTATATTTAAGGGGGAGTTAGATGTGGCCCTTGTGGCTAAGGGGATCAGAGGGAATGGAGAGAAGGCTGGTACGGGATACTGAGTTGGATGATCAGCCATGATCATATTGAATGGCGGTGCATGCTCAAAGGGCCAAATGGCCTACTCCTGCACCTAATTTCTATGTTTCTATGTTTTCCATGTTTCCTCTTCCCAACCAGGTTATGGTGAGCAAGCTGTTATGTTAACCATTACAATGCCACAGAGATTCCAAAGATTGGCTGGATTCTCAAGATTCCTGCACATCTGCAGTCTCTCCAACTGGACTGAACTTAAAGCTTGTCAGACAAATAGTACAGAAGTGCATGCACAACAGTGTAACACCTTACCTTTCCTCTGTCCTTGGTTATTGTAACACTTTGTGTCAAAATTTCAAATTAAAACCAATACCAAAAAAACATTCCATGCAAGCATAGAAACTACAGCATCTATAAGTTAGCTATAAGTACCTGCCAGGGTATTGTTCAATTCACTTCTACACCATTGCGAACATTGGACTTTATGGAACTGTTGCTGATAATTATATTCTACACTCTGAAGTCTGATGAAGGATCTCGACCCGAAACGTCACCCATTGCTTCTCTCCAGAGATGCTGCCTGTCCCGCTGATTTACTCCAGCATTTTGTCTACCTTCAATTTAAACCAGCAGTTCTTTCCTGCATATATTCTACACTCTTCATGTATCCCTCTGCTCTATGTATTGTACTTGAGATTGACTTGAATATACTTATGTATAGTATTATCTGATTTGATTGGATATTGTGCAAAACAAAGCTGTCCACTATACTACGTTACACATAACAATAATACATATAAACTAAACCTAAACTAAATTGTCTAATATTTAATCATCCTGTGGTTTGCTTTCCGGGTGCCTTCCGGGTGCCTTCCGGGTGCCTTCCCCTGCTCCAGTAACCCCTGACAGCGTTCCCCTAGTGGCACCAGCACAGCTTGTGGGAAATGGTGGAGGAGTCTGGAGATTGTTTTAGAGGATGACCTTCAGCGTCTCTGGGCCAAAGAGCAAACATGTGGCAGATTGCCAATGGCAGTGGAATAACAATTTTTACCTTCTTAAGTCAGGAGACTTATTCTTCCTGAACCAACTCGTGATTCTTGAGACTGTGTCTTTGAGATTTTTCTTGGAAGGATTGTCTGATACCCATGACATCTTGGCAAGTCCGGTCAATGTTGTAAACAACAAACATGATGATCGCAGTTTCAACTTGCACACATTAATCTACCATGAGTCATTGTGTGGCTATCTCCGTGCTTCAATGGAAGTCATGACATTGAATGTCAGACCCTGTATTGTGCTTGGCTCCACAAATATGTGAATCAAAGTCCAGAGTATATTCACAACAGAAAGGACCATCTCCAGACCCCGCCTGTCTATGCCCCTTAAGAGCAAGCATAGACTTGCCAACAGGTTTTGCATTCTGCCGACTGGTCAGTCTTCATCATTAGATTGCTCCATCAAAACTCTTACTCGATCATTATATTACAGACCTTGGCTGCCTTCCTCCTCTGGCCAGATTATTGTGCCCAAATACACTACTTCTGCCTCTGTGCTATCCTATGAACTATCAATATCAGAGTCTGTACTGGGCATGTGATGTTGTTGCAATCGTTACCATTACTCTCTTCTTCCACTTCCTACCCACATAGAAACTCTTGAATTTATGGAATGAAGAGAAATAAATTAAGTTGTTGCAAGTTTTAACAGAATGGTGATGTAGTGGTATAGGTAGCCACCTTACAGCACCAGAGACCCAGTTTCGATCCTGAACTGGGGTGCTGTCTGTACGGAGTTTGTCTGTTCTGCCCGTAACCTACGTGGGTTTTCTCCGAGTGCTCCAGTTTTCTCCCACACTCCAAAGAAGTACAGGTTAGTAGGCTAATTGGCTTGGTTTAAGGATAGGTGGGATAGTGTTAGTGTGCAGGGTCGGCTGATTAGCGCAGACTCGGTGGGCCAAAGGGCATGTTTCCGTACTGTATCTCTAAACTAAAGAAAAGTGACGTGGGAGGAGGGGGCAGGATGGATCTCAAGGATGTACACTATTTACATCATGGAGATTAGAACAACCTACATATTAAAATATTACAGGTACAAAGGATGAGCAATGGGGATGTCATCCTTAGTATTTCCACCTTAATTTCTCCCAATGGATTCAGCAACAAGTGTTCAAATGATGGCTCTCACTTCCACATCATGACATCCAGGATTGTAGGTAGGCCTGTACTGCTTAGTTGTGACTAGGTTGGTTGTTTGCCACTGTTCTGCAAGACAAAATTCAATATGCCTGTAACTACGTTTCAATGTGATTGGGTGATATAACTGAGTCGCTGGTGGTACGTATTTAAGTAGTGATTGTGAGCCTCCCAGCAATGAAGAACATGGGAGGGGACAATGAAGCATTAGACGTTAAGTATTTGATAGAATTTGGAATCATACCTAGAGGGCTGACTGCTCCCATTGCATGCTCCAGTCCCACTGTTGCATAATCACAGCTTTTCCACCCCTTCCTATGCAGAGTCCACACATCACAGCCATGTTCTCCTGTGCTGTAGCATTCTGCAAGTTCCCAGACCAATATCAGTTGATTGTCTGGCAGAACATGTTTTGCCACAATGCAACTTTCTATAAAAAGTTGGAAGCTGGTTTAAGAAGGCTTCCCACCATACCCTCATCTCTTCACATGTGTCAGCACCCTACTGACATGCCTGACTGATAAACATCACAGCTAGTGCTGCCTGGATGCTACATTTGTAGAAATGAACAGGCAGGGTGAAATTGACACATAGTCTTCTATTGAACAGCCATTCAGTGATTACGCATTTCACTACCCACATCCGCTTTTGGGTAAGTTTGAATTTGGCTCACAAAGTGATGCTGACCTGACTTGTTAGTTTTATGGTTGAGTTGGAAAATTGATCAAACAGTGTAGGAAATACGCCTTTGTGAGTAGAAATTGAATGTCATTGTGATTTTTCCAGCCACTGATTGTGCTGCATCCGCAGTAACTGGCTGGCAACATTGTTCTGTGAGGAATTACTTGGTGTCAGTAAGTATGGATGACTCAATAGGGCAAAGAAAATGAACGGCACAGAGAATTTGTCAATCTTACCTAATGTCTGCTTTCAGTTAACAAGTCACCAGACTTTTAACATCAGAAGCCGGAACTTAAAGGTGTTATATCTCCAAAGCCACTAATACATGTAAAGGCTCTCAGTGAATTGCTCAGATATATGTCAAATGTTACCTTAAATAAAATTATCCATTAGATATATCTGCACATGAATGTTTACAAAGATCTAAAGCTAAGTTTAACACATTTGGCACTGATGTAAGTTTCTTCCCTGCTGTTACCAGGCAACTGAACCATCCTATCACCAACTATAAAGCGGTCCTGAGCTACCAATTACCACATTGGAGACCCTCGAACCATCACTGGACTTTACTGGACTTTATCTTGCACTAAGCGTTATTCCCTTTATCCTGTACCTGTACACTGTGAACGGCTTGGTTGTAATTGTAGGTAGACACAAAATGCTGGAGTAACTCAGCGGGTCAGGCAGCATCTCTGGAGAGAAGGAGTGGGTGATGTTTCGGATCGAGACCCTTCTTCAGACTGATTGTAATCATGTGTAGTCTTTCCATTGATTGGATAGCACACAACAAAAAAGGATTTTCACTGTACCTCGGTTCCTGTGACAATAAACTATATTAAACTAAACTAAACTTCAGTATAAACTGCAAATGAAGACCCAGATGTGGAGCATAATCATGCTGTCTTTCTATTGTAGTAATCCCTGTAGACTATCCTGGTTGAATGTTTCAAAACTGCTGACTAAGCCCATCACTGAGTGCAGTGAATGAGTGTAGAGTGAACTTCAGTATGTCCTTTGACAAGGACCTACAAGGAAGATTGACCCAAAAGGTTAAGAATCAATGGATTAAGGCTGACTTGACAAATTGGACCTGAAAGTTGCTTGGATCGGAGATAGAGAGTGTAGTTTAAGGGTTGTTTTTTGTAATTGGAAAGCTGTAATCAGATTTGTGCTACAGGGATCAGCGCGGACGTGTTTACGGTTTGTTACATACCTGTACATAAAGATGTGATTGTGACTGTAGGTGGAACAAGTAGCAAGTTTGCAGATGACACACAAAAATATTGTTGATGGTATTGATCGGAGAAGTCAGATGGACAGAGAAATGGTAGATGGAATTTAACCCTGAAAGCATGAGGGTTTTGGGGGAACAAGAGAGGTGAAGTGATACAGAATATATCAGTTCAGTTTAGTTTATTGTTACATGTACCGAGGTGCGGTGAAAAGCTTTTGTTACATGCTAACCAGTCAGCTGAAAGACAATACATGATTACAATCGATCCATTTACAGTGTGCAGATAAATATGATACAATATGATCCGATATGATAGAACTTTATTCATCCCCAGAGGGAAATTGGTCTGATAAGGGAATTAAGTTTAGTAAGGTAAAGCCAGTAAAGTCTGATCAAGGATAGTCTGAGGGTCAACAAAGAGGTATATATGGTAGGATCCTAAGAAGTAATGACGAACGGAAGGACCTTGGTGTACGTCCAAGTATCCCTGAAGACAGCAGGACATAGTTAAGGTTATGAAACACATGCTGACCTTTGTTAGCCGAGGTACTGAATATAAGACCAGAGTACAACTATACATGGTACAACTATATAAATTACTGGTTAGGCAACAACTGGAGTACTTTGCACAGTTCTGATCATCACTTTATAGGGAGGATATGTTTTTACTGGAGGATCCAGAGGAGATTTGTTAGTGTTTGGCCTGAGCTGAAATGTTTCAATAATGAGGACTGGAGATGCAGTTCTTCTTTTCAAAATGAAAGGAGGACTCGGTTGAGATATAGAAAATCACGAGGAGACATAGACGGGTTAAGAATCTTTTCCCCTCAGTGGGATAACAGGGGTCAAGGAAAAAGCGTTCACATCGCGGCCCCGTTTCCACTAATCTTTCCACCACCACGCACAAGAAGCACAAGCAGCGCAAGACAGACAGCATTGCATGCAGATGGCGAGAAGTGTGTTAAGTTCTGGCTGAACAACTTCTAATCTTCTGTGCGGACTCGACAAGAAGAAGAAGCGGGATAAGAGATATAAAATTAATTTGTGGAATAATTATTTCACCCTAAAGATGGTTGGAATCTGCACTATGCAGCCTGAGGAGGTAGTGGAGGCAGGAACTCTCTCACATTTATGAACTGTTTCGATAAGCCTTCCATTGCATTAATTTTCAAGTGTTACAGATTACATATGGGGAAAAGGGATAGGGCGGAACTGTGGCACAGTGGTAGAATTGCTGCCTTACAGCACCTGAGATCCGGGAGCGATCATGACTACGGGTGCTGTTTATAAGGAGTTTGTATGTTTTTCCTGTGACCGTGTGTTTTTATTCCAGGTGCAACGGATACCTCCCACATGCTAAAGATGTACTGGTTTGTAGGTTAATTGGCTTTAGTAAAATTTGTAAAACTGCCTCTAGAGTGTAGGATAGTGTTATGCCCCTGTCCCACTTACATAGAAACATAGAAAAATAGGTGCAGGAGTAGGCCATTCGGCCCTTCGAGCCTGCACCACCATTCAATGTGATCATGGCTGATCATCCAACTCAGTATCCCGTACCCGCCTTCTCTCCATACCCCCTGATCCCTTTAGCCACAAGTGCCACATCTAACGCCCTCTTAAATATAGCCAATTAACTGGCCTCAACTACCTTCTGTGGCAGAGAATTCCAGAGACTGACCACTCTCTGTGTAAAGAATGTTTTCCTCATCTCGGTCCTAAAGGAATTCCCCCTTATCCTTAGACTGTAACCCCTTGTTCTGGACTCCCCCAACATCGGGAACAATCTTCCAGCATCTAGCTTGTCCAACCCCTTAAGAATTTTGTAAGTTTCTATAAGATCCCCCCTCAATCTTCTAAATTCCAGCGAGTACAAGCCGAGTCTATCCAATCTTTCCTCATATGAAAGTCCTGACATCCCAGGATTCTGGTGAATCTTCTCTGTACCCCCTCTATGGCAAGGATGTCTTTCCTCAGATTTGGAGACCAAAACTGTACGCAATACTCCAGGTGTGGCCTCACCAAAACCCTGTACAACTGCAGTAGAACCTCCCTGCTCCTATACTCAAATCCTTTTGCTATGAATGCTAACATACCATTTGCTTTCTTCACTGCCTGCTGCACCTGCATGCCTACTTTCAATGACTGGTGTACCATGACACCCAGGTCTCGTTGCATCTCCCCTTTTACTAATCTGCCACCATTCAGATAATAGTCTACCCTCATGTTTTTGCCACCAAAGTGGATAACCTCACATTTATCCACATTATACTGCATCTGCCATGCATCTGCCCATTCATTCAGCCTATCCAAATCACCCTGCAGCCTCCAAGTATCCTCCTCAAACCTAACTATACCCCCCAGCTTGGTGTCATCTGCAAACTTGGAGATGTTGCATTGAATTCCCTCATCCAAATCATTAATATATATTGTAAATAGCTGGGGTCCCAGCACTGAGCCTTGCGGTACCCCACTAGTCACTGCCTGCCATTCTGAAAAGGACCCGTTTACTCCTACCCTTTGCCTCCTGTCTGCTAGCCAGTTCTCTATCCACATCAATACTGAACCCCCAATACCGTGTGCTTTAAGTTTGTATGCTAATCTCTTATGCGGGACCTTGTCGAAAGCCTTCTGAAAGTCTAGATATAACACATCCACTGGTTCTCCCTTATCCACTCTACTAGTTACATCCTCAAAAAATTCTATCAGATTTGTCAGACATGATTTACCTTTCGTAAATCCATGCTGACTTTGTCCAATGATTTCACCACTTTCCAAATGCGCTGCTATCCCATCTTTAATAACTGACTCTAGCAGTTTCCCCAATACCGATGTTAGACTAACTGGTCTGTAATTCCCCGCTTTCTCTCTCCCTCCTTTTTTAAAAAGTGGGATTACATTAGCTACACTCCAATCCTCAGGAACTACTCCAGAATCTAAGGAATTTTGAAAAATTATCACTAATGCATCCACTATTTCTGTGGCTACCTCCTTGAGTACTCTGGGATGCAGACTATCTGGCCCTGGGGATTTATCGGCCTTCAATCCGTTCAATTTACCCAACACCACCTCCCGGCTAACCTGGATTTCTTCACTCAGTTCCTCCATCTTATTTGACCCCCGTTCCACTGCTATTTCCGGCAGATTATTTATGTCTTCCTTAGTGAAGACAGAAACAAATTAGTTATTCAATTGGTCTGCCATGTCCTTGTTCCCCATGATCAATTCACCTGTTTCTGACTGCAAGGGACCAACATTTGTTTTAACTAGTCTCTTTCTCTGCACATATCTATAAAAACTTTTGCAGTCAGTTTTTATGTTCCCTGCTAGTTTCCTTTCATAATCTATTTTCCCTTTCCTAATTAAGCCCTTTGTCCTCCTCTGCTGGATTCTGAATTTCTCCCAGTCCTCCGGTAGGCTGCTTTTTCTGGCAAATTTGCATGCCTCATCTTTTGTTTTTATACTATCCCTGATTTCCCTTGTTATCCATGGATGCACCACCTTCCCCGATTTATTCTTTTGCCAAACTGGTATGAACAACTTTTGTACTTCATCCATGCAGTCTTTAAATACCTTCCATTGCACATCCACTGTCAACCCTTTAAGAATCACCTGCCAGTCTATCTTGGCCAATTCACATCTCATACCTTCAAAGTTACCTTTGTTCAAGTTCAGAACCCTTGTTTCTGACTTAATTTTGTCACTCTCCATCCTAATGAAGAACTCAACCATATTATGGTCACTCTTGCCCAAGGGGCCACGCACAACAAGACTGCTAATTAACCCTTCCTCATTACTCAATACCCAGTCTAGAATAGCCTGCTCTCTCATTGGTTCCTCCACATGTTGGTTGAGAAAACTATCCCGCATACATTCCGAGAAATCCTCTTCCTCAGCACCCCTGCCAATTTGATTCACCCAATCTACATGCAGATTGAAGTCACCCATTATATCCGTGTTACCCTTGTTGCACGCATTTCTAATTTCCTGTTTGATGCCATCCCCAACTCCAATACTACTGTTAGGTGGCCTGTACACAGCTCCCACTAGCGTTTTCTGCCCCTTAAAGTTTTGCAGCTCTACCCATATCGATTCGACATCCTCCACGCTAATGTCCTTCCTTTCTATTGCATTAATCTCCTCTCTCACCAGCAACGCTACCCCACCTCCTTTTCCTTTTCGTCTATCCCTCCTGAATATTGAATATCCCTGGATGTTCAGCTCCCAGCCTTGGTCACCCTGGAGCCATGTCTCCGTGATCCCAACTATAGCATAGTCATTAATCGCTATCTGCACCTTCAACTCATCCACCTTATTACGAATGCTCGTCGCATTGAGACACAAAGCCTTCAGGCTTGTTTTTACAACACTCTTACTCCTTATACAATTATGTTGACAAGTGGCCCCTTTCACATCGATCCCTATTACACTTGGCCATACTCTCCTATCCCTTTGTGAGCTTTCTTTCCCGTTAATTCTGGGGTCATTAACCATCCCTTTACTCTCTTTCCCTTTAACTCCGTCCTCGACTATCCCATTTGACACCCCACCCCCCTTATTCAGTTTAAAAACATCCGTGTAGCAGTGGCAAACCTGCCGGCCAGAATGCTGATCCCCCACCTGTTAAGATGCAATCCGTCCCTTTTGTACAGTTCCCCCTTACTCCAAAACAGATCCCAGTGATCTAAGAATCTAAATCGCTGCCCCCTGCACCAGTTCCTCAGCCACACATTCAGGTCCTGTATGTCCCTGTTCCTGCTCTCGCCAGCACGAGGAACTGGAAGCAAACCGGAGATAACAACCCTGGAAGTCCTGCTTTTAAGCATTTTTCCGAGCTCTCTGAAGTCCTGCTGCAAAATATTCATCCCCTTCTTTCCAACATCATTTGTGCCAACATGCACGACCACTTCTGGCTGTTCACCTTCGCCCTTGAGGATTGTCTGCACTCTGTCCATGACATCCTGGATCCTGGCACCAGGAAGGCAGCACACCATCCTCGAATCCCATCTGTTGCCGCAAAAACCCCTGTCCATACCTCTCACAATGGAGTCTCCAACTACAATGGCATTGCCCGACTTTGGCCTCTTTGGTTTTGGCTCAACAGCCCTTTTTGTTTTGCAAGCCAGTCCGCCGCTCAGTGAGATACCGTCTTCTGTCCCGGCAGCTTCCACGTGGGTGAACCTGTTCACAAGAAGTACAACACCCAGGGACCTTTGCATTCCATGTTTTTCTCCCTTTCTCACTGTCACCCACCTTCTCTCTTCTAGTGCCTTGGGTGTAACAATCTTACTGTAGGACTTGTCGAAGAACGACTCAGTTTCTCGGATCAACCTGAGGTCATCCACTTGTTTCTCCAGTTCCCCAACACGGTCCTTCAGGAGCTGTACCTGGATGCACTTCTCACATTTGTAGCAGCCAGAGGCACCAGCAGTGTCCTTGACCTCCCACATACTGCAAGCATCACACTGCATCAGCTTGCTTGACATCTCCTTCTTTTGCCTCGGTCTCTCCCTATCCAGTGTTTTACGCAGCCTCCTCTCTGAAGACTCTCGAGCCAAAGACTCACACTTTTCTCGCAGGGCACTTCCCTCACTGCCGCTCCCCAAGAGCTGCCTTGCTTATATTGACTGTTAAATTGCCTAATTTACAAACCAAATTCCTCAGTTTTCAACTGTTTTCCCCCTCTGACTCACTGAGAACTCTCCTCCCACTCGGGCTAGAGCCAATCAGTGCTTTCTCCTGCTTCTCTTTGTTGCTGTTGCTTCAAAATCCACGGGAACACTGAGTAAAGTCTGCCTGTGCTTTGTCTCTTCTTTTCAACTTAGGAAACCTGAACAGGAACCTCTGGAGACTTTGCACCGCACCCAAGGTTTCCGTGCAGTTCCCGGAGGTTTTTGTCAGACTCCCTAATGGTCGAAAGTGGTTTCCGCTTCTTCTATGTTCCGGCGTTTATTTGTAACCATATAACCATATAACAATTACAGCACGGAAACAGGCCATCTCGGCCTTTCAAGTCCGTGCCGAACAACTTCTTTTCCCTTAGTCCCACCTACCTGCACTCATATCATAACCATCCATACCCTTCTCATCCATATGCCTATCCAATTTATTTTTAAATGATACCAACGAACCTGCCGCCACCACTTCCACTGGAAGCTCATTCCACACCGCTACCACACTCTGAGTAAAGAAGTTCCCCCTCATGTTACCCCTAAACTTCTGTCCCTTAATTCTAAAGTCATGTCCTCTTGTTTGAATCTTCCCTATTCTCAAAGGGAAAAGCTTGTCCACATTAACTCTGTCTATCCCTCTCATCATTTTAAAGACATCTATCAAGTCCCTCCTTAACCTTCTGCGCTCCTGAGAATAAAGACCTAACTTATTTAACCTATCTCTGTAACTTAGCTGTTGAAACCCAGGCAACATTCTAGTAAATCTCCTCTGTACCCTCTCTATTTTGTTGACATCCTTCCTATAATTGGGCGAACAAAATTGCACACCATACTCCAGATTTGGTCTCACCAACGCCTTGTACAATTTTAACATTACATCCCAGCTTCTATACTCAATGCTCTGATTTATAAAGGCTAGCATACCAAAAGCTTTCTTTACCACCCTATCTATATGAGATTCCACCTTCAAGGAACTATGCACGGTTATTCCCAGATCCCTCTGTTCAACTGTATTCTTCAATTCCCTACCGTTTACCATGTACGTCCTATTTTGATTTGTCCTGCCAAGGTGTAGCACCTCACATTTATCAGCATTAAACTCCATCTGCCATCTTTCAGCCCATTTTTCCAACTGGCCTAAATCACTCTGTAGACTTTGGAAATCCTCTTCATTATCCACAACACCCCCTATCTTGGTATCATCTGCATACTTACTAATCCAATTTCCACCCCTTCATCCAGATCATTGATGTACATGACAAACAACAAAGGACCCAACACAGATCCCTGAGGCACCCCACTAGTCACCTGCCTCCAACCCGACAAACAGCCATCCACCATTACCCTCTGGCTTCTCCCATTCAGCCACTGTTGAATCCATCTTGCTATTCCTGCATTTATACCCAACAGTTGAACCTTCTTAACCAACCTTCCATGAGGAACCTTGTCAAAGGCCTTACTGAAGTCCATATAGACAACATCCACTGCTTTACCCGCGTCAATTTCCCTAGTAACCTCTTCAAAAAATTCAAGAAGATTAGTCAAATATGACCTTCCAGGCATAAATCCATGTTGACTGTTCCTAATTAGACCCTCTTTATCCAGATACTTATATATATTATCTTTAAGTATCTTTTCCATTAATTTGCCCACCACTGAAGTCAAACTAACCGGTCTATAATTGCTAGGTTTACTTTTAGAACCCTTTTTAAACAATGGAACAACATGCGCAGTACGCCAATCCTCGGGGACTATTCCCGTTTCTAATGACATTTGAAATATTTCTGTCATAGCCCCGGCTATTTCTACACTAATTTCCCTCAATGTCCTAGGGAATATCCTGTCAGGACCTGGAGACTTATCCACTTTTATATTTTTCAAAAGTGCCAGTACTTCTTTTACTTTGAAACTCATAGTATCCATAGGTACTCTACTAGTTTCCCTTACCTCACATAATTCAATATCCTTCTCCTTGGTGAATACCGAAGAAAAGAAATTGTTCAATATCTCCCCCATCTCTTTTGGCTCTGCAGATAGCTGTCCACTCGGTCTCTCCAATGGACCAATTTTATCCCTTGTTATCCTTTTGCTATTAATATAGCTGTAGAAACCCTTTGGATTTACTTTCACCTTACTTGCCAAAGCAACCTCATATCTTCTTTTAGCTTTTCTAATTTCTTTCTTGAGATTCTTTTTACATTCCTTGTACTCCTCAAGCACCTCATTTACTTCATGCTGCCTATAATTATTGCAGATCTCCCTCTTTTTCCAAACAAGATGTCCAATTTCCCTTGAAAACCAGGGCTCTTTCCAATTTTTACTGGTTCCTTTCAACCGAACAGGAACATAAAGATTTTGTACTCTTAAAATTTCCCCTTTAAATGTCCTCCATTTCTCCTCTACATCTTTCCCATAAAACAAAATGTCCCAGTTCACTCCTTTTAAATCATCTCGCATCTCATTAAAGTTAGCCTTTCTCCAATCAAAAATCTCAACCCTAGGCCCAGTTCTGTCCTTCTCCATAATTATATTGAAACTAATGGTATTGTGATCACTGGACCCGAAGTGCTCCGCTACGCATACCTCCGCCACCTGTCCCGTCTCATTTCCTAACAGGAGGTCTAGCACTGCCCCTCCTCTAGTAGGCACCTCTATGTATTGCTGCAAAAAACTATCCTGCACACATTTTACAAACTCCAAACCATCCAGCCCATTTACAGAATGTGTTTCCCAGTCTATGTGTGGAAAGTTGAAATCTCCCACAATCACTACCTTGTGCTTACTACTAATATCTGCTTTCTCTTTACATATTTGCTCTCCCAATTCTTGTTCCCCATTTGGCGGTCTATAATATACCCCTATAAGTGTTGCTACACCTTTCCCACTTCTAAGTTCCACCCAAATAGCCTCCCTAGATGAGCCCTCCAATCTATCCTGCCAAAGCACTGCTGTAATATCTTCCCTGACTAGCAATGCAACACCTCCACCTCTTGCCCCTCCAATTCTATCACACCTGAAGCAACGAAATCCTGGAATATTTAGTTTCCAATCACAGCCCTCCTGCAACCATGTTTCACTGATCGCCACAACATCATACTTCCAGGTGTCTATCCAGACTCTAAGCTCATCCACCTTTCTTACAATGCTCCTAGCATTAAAATATGCACATTTAAGAAACCCCCCATCTCTTATTCTCTGTTTATTTCCTTTTTTTTCTTTCTCCTCTTGTATCCGAGTGCTTCCCTTTTCTGCTTCCTGCCTCCCATTCTGTCTACTAGCTTTTGCTATTTGCATCCCTCGCCCCAACCATTCTAGTTTAAAGTCTCCCCAGTGGCCTTTGCAAATTTCCCCGCCAGGATATTGGTCCCCCTCGGGTTCAAGTGCAACCCATCCTTTCTGTACAGGTCCCACCTACCCCAAAAGAAGTCCCAATGATCCAGAAACTTGAATCCCTGCCCTCTGCACCAGTCTTTCAGCCATGCATTTATCCTCCACCTTGCTCCATTTCTACTCTCACTGTCATGTGGCACAGGCAGTAATCCTGAGATTGTTACCTTTTTGGTCCTTTTCCTCAACTCTCCTCCCAAGTCCTTAAATCCTCCCTTCAGGACCTCTTCCCTTTTTTTACCTATGTCATTGGTACCTATATGTACCACAACCTCAGGCTCCTCTCCCTCTGATTTGAGGATATCTTGGACACGTTTAGACACGTCCAAGACCTTGGCACCAGGGAGGCAGACCACCATCCTGGTCTCCCGACTGCGTCCACAGAATCGCCTATCCGACCCCCTAACAATAGAGTCCCCAATTACTATTGCCCTCCTCTTTTTTTCCCTACCTTTCGGAGCAACAGGGCCGGTCTCTGTGCTGAAGGCCCGTCCGCTGTCGCTACCCCCGGGTAGGCTGTCACCCCCATCCGTACTCAAACAGGAGTACTGACATTGGAGTACTCACTCGTTCATGCCTCTGCCCCTTGCCCTTCCTTAGCGTGACCCACATGTCTCTCTCCTGTGGTTTTGGAGTGACCACCTCCCTATAACTCTCCTCTATCACCTTTTCACTCTCCCTGACCAGGCAGAGGTCATCGAGCTGCTGCTCCAGGATCCTAATACGGACCCTTAGGAGCCCCATCTCTCTGCACCTGATACAGATGTGGACGTCAAGAGGGCCATCCGACACCATGACCTCCCACATCTGACATGCAGTACAGTACACTGCTCTGGCTGACATTCTCTTGCCTTACCCTGGATCCGATATCAGTATAATATAATGGAAACTGCTGTGAGAAATCAGCAGGTATCTGACTCAAACAGCTGCTCCCTCTTGACCTTTAACCTACACCTTTATTATACAAACCAAAAGCACTGTACCTTTACTAACCCACTGTACCTTTACTCACCCACTGTGCCTTTACTCACCCACTGTGCCTTTACTCACCCCCTGTGCCTTTACTCACCCACTGTAACTTTAACCAGAAAGCAGAAATACTAACCAGAGACTGCACCCAATCAGCTGCTTCCTCTAGTCTGCTTCCACCAATCAGCGGCTTCCACCAGAAACCTCCCTATTCAGAATGGAATGTTCCGGATTTCGGTAAAAACAAGCCCCTGACCCTCCTCCACTCGCTCCAACGGTCCCGGGCCACTGCCTGAACAAGCCCCGCGCTGGGTTTATGTACTCGCTGCTCCTGACCCTCCTCCACTCGCTCCAACGGTCCCGGGCCTCTGCCTGAACAAGCCCCGCGCTGGGTTTATGTACTCACCGCTCCTGACCCTCCTCCACTCGCTCCAACGGTCCCGGGCCTCTGCCTGAACAAGCCCCGCGCTGGGTTTATGTACTCGCTGCTCCTGACCCTCCTCCACTCACTCCAACAGTCCCGGGCCTCTGCCTGAACAAGCCCCGCGCTGGGTTTATGTACTCACCGCTCCTGACCCTCCTCCACTCGCTCCAACGGTCCCGGGCCTCTGAATCAAAAAATTAAAAACCGGCTGCGACTAAAAATAAGCTGCCGTTTTAAAAATCGGTTATTATTTAGTCGAAGCTGGTTGCGATGCTAGTTGAAGATAGTTGCCGGAGGTTGCAGGTAGTGGAAGATAACCAGTGGATTCCACCTCCCTGGTGGAATAAAACTGGGTGATAAAAAGGTCTTACCTTCCACTGCAACCTCCGAATGGCCTACTCCTGCACCTATTGTCTATGCCTATAACCATCCACAGATCATTCCTAATATGTATTGTAATCCAAAATAATTTATTTGAGATAGCTGACTCAGTTTAACATACTGATCAGTTGCTGACTACTAAGCCCAAGCTCCAGTTATTGTGCAAAAATAGTTTGCTTAGAATACTTTTATAATTAACCTGAACGCACACTGTCGCTGCTTGTCCTGTGATAGAAACATAGAAACATAGAAACATAGAAATTAGGTGCAGGAGTAGGCCATTCGGCCCTTCGAGCCTGCACCGCCATTCAATATGATCATGGCTGATCATCCAACTCAGTATCCCGTACCTGCCTTCTCGCAGAGAACCCTCTGATCCCCTTAGCCACAAGGGTCACATCTAACTCCCTCTTAAATATAGCCAATGAACTGGCCTCAACTACCCTCTGTGGCAGAGAGTTCCAGAAACCCACCACTCTCTGTGTGAAAAAAGTCCTTCTCATCTCGGTCCTAAAGGAATACTTGATCACTTTCTGTGCAGCAGCTTAAAACAACTAAATAACTAGTTACACTGCTTCAGAGTCGATCAAACCAGGTAATACTGCAGTTTCCCTTCCTAAAGGACATTGTTATTTTTGAAACAGCCTCATGCTAACTTTTACCAAACAATTTTCTTATTAGAATTGAAATGTTTGAACTGCGAATGGATTTGAACTCAGGATCTTCTGAATTATTATTCCAGGCATTTGGATTACATGCACAGGACTACAACCACCACAATACCCGGATGAATAAGGAATGAACGTTCTTTAACATCATAGCAAAATATATGAAATAGAGCCCTTGATCTGTATTAATCAAAAGATTCAAATCTATAATCCACACACAGACTGCCACATTTTTTTAATCAAATAATTCAAAGGGTGTAATTCATTCCCTCAGGTTCACACATTTTGTGTATTTTAATCATAAAATTCAAAGCTTATAGTCAAAGAATCAGACTAATGCCTTTAGAAAGTGTTTCAAAAGATATCCAAGGGTGTAATTTCCAAAGGGTAACACGTTTTGTATTCCAAGTCTACTTTACTGAGTGGACGTTACAAATTAGCACTCTAGATGCTGGGCATTGCAGGCCTAGATTATGTGTTAGGAATCTGGGTACAGATGTTCTCACGCTCCACAGGATGTGCTGCCTGTTAATTTTATAAAACACATTGGCCTGCATGTCTAAATTCGCAATATGGGATCCTGACTATGAAGCAGACATTGCAAAAACTTTGTAAATACCTCTTCAAAGGTCTCAAGGTTATTCAAAGTCAAATTAATGGTTTGAAGAAAGGTGTAATCCCTCATTGCATTGATATCACTGTTTACCATGAAACCTGATTGCAGTTCTGCACATTTCTTCATATACTGAATGAAGTTATAGAGTATTTTACTCTGCAGAAGAAGCAATTCAGTGCTGAACATGCACAAAAGGATCATCGGAACAATGTGTAGGGAGAATACAGTTGGCATAGTGGCACTGCACATTGTGCTTCTGCCTCAAAGATACAGCAAGCAGGATTAAATTCTGAGCTCCAATCCCCTCTGTCTGGAATTTAAATGTTCTCCCTGTGACAGAATGCGTTTCCAGCAGGTGTTCTGGTTTCTTCTCTCAAACCAAGAAATTACTGCTTGGTAGGTCAATTGGCTTCAATAAATTATTCCTAGTGTAGGTGAGTGGGGAGTTGATAATCATATGAGATTGCTTCAAATACTGGCAGAGATGGGTAAAATGGCCTCCCTCTATCATTAGGAAACATGAATTGGAAACTTGCTTCAGCCAGTGTGTAATGGTTTTTTGCTATTCTGTTGTTCTGAGATATACCTGTCACCTGACAGGAACATCTGAGAAGCTATAGGGAGTAAGGATGCCAATAGCTTCACTCTGGGGGGAAATTGATCAAAATCTCAGAAGAAATTCAAGAAGGGCAGCATTGTGGCACAGTGGTACAGTTGTTGCCTGTCCTACCAGCATCCGACTCCATGCGATGAGCACGATCAAACTAGAAGCGGGGGCCGCGCGGAGGTCGGGTGATCCCTGTACAAGGCCGTTCCCACCAGCATGCGCCTGCATGCGGCAAGCACGACCAAACCGGCAGCGAGGGCCGCGCGGAGGTCAGGTGAGTGGCGCAACGTGGCGCAAAGTGAGGCGAACTTGGAGCGAAGTCTTAAAGGTAAGTTCGCCAGGACAGAGAGTGGCACACAGAGAGGGGCACAGCGGCACACACACAGAGAGGGCCACGGAGCCACACACATAGAGGGTCAAGGAGTCACATTGCCAGTCATTGTCACATTGATATTTGATATTTGTCCACCATTGGAGACCTTTGGACTATCTTTAATCGGACTTTACTGCACTTTATCTTGCACTGTACATTATTCCCTTTATCCTGTATCTGTACACTGTGGACAGCTCAATTGTAACCATGTATAGTCTTTCCTCTGACTGGATAACTTGCAACAAAAAAGCTTTTCACTGTACGTCAGTACACATGACAATCATAAACTAACTAACTAAATTAATTTCTGCATGCATTTTCTGTGCAAATTGGCAGGCACATTTTCTTGGTTGGAAAATTATCTGTACTTTGAAAGTGCTTAATGGACTGTAAAATGGTTTGAGACATCATCATGTGTTTTATTAAAATAAGTTTATTTAAACAATGTATTCTAAGATTCAAATGTGCCGCCAATATGAACATTTGTGAAATCTTACAAGATGAACTTGTATCATGAGTGACAATAGCAAAAGCAACAAAGAATTTTCCTTAATTATTGAATTCCTGATGTTCATTGCACCCCAATGATGGATAATAGGAATAGGATAGATTATCCAGATGTGTAGCTATCATGAAAGTTTACTGAATGGAAGTCCCTAGAGCTGATGGCATTTCATGAATTGATTGACATACCCATCTTGATTGTACCAATTAGAGATTTCCAGGATCTAAATCCAATGATGAAGAAGGAATATTGTGCTTAGAAATAGGAGTAGGATAGATGATCCAGATGTGCACCTTTCATGACCGTGTACTAAATGGAAGTCCCTGGAGCTATTCATGAATTGTTTGATATACCCATCTTGATGCTAGAGATTGAAGTATAATAAATAATGCTGAATAGAGCTTGGTGAAATGATCACTCATTAACTTCCCCTCCCAGTGAGACGACAACCAAATCAAACAGATCTGAATAATTGGGTTTTGTTGCATGAAGTGAAAACAATTATTTCTCCTGTGACACGACTCCCCATAGCCTTCACAAACTACGCATGATCTGTAAAATCAAAACAGTATCCTACTCCAAATAATCCTCCACGCAAGTGATCCACCAACCAACCATAAAGGAACTAGTACTCATTTTAAGTCACACAAGTGAGGGATCCTTGGTGCAGTTAAGCATTAGGTTCATTGTGCCTGCTAACTTATGATATCTATATAACTAAAAGTCTCATCTAGACCACTTCCAGTCTGCGCTGTATATTTATTTTAGATAAAACGCTACCCTATATCGCTATGATTTTTGGTTATCTTACTCACAGTTCTCCTCTGCTGAGGCAGCTCCGAGGATTTTTCCGATTGAGGAAAAAAAAGGTATGAGTGTTTAAAAAATCTTGAGATCAGCTGATTAGTCCTTTCAATCACCATGTCAATCACCATGATGAAGATAACATCCCTTCCGGGGAGGGACAGGACTATAAAACCCCAGATGCCTGGATGTGAGTCAGTCACTCTGGAAGATCACGAAGGAGAGTCCACAACTGTGATTCTAAGCTGTGAATCAGCTGAACTGTGAGTCTGCAATGTACTTGCAATAAATGATTTGTTAGCCCTTAATGAAAATCCAATGTTGTTTGGCCTGTCCAGTGCTTGAAAGTGCAATGGAAATGAAATGGAAATGCAATAAGTTGTTTGGCCTGCCTGTGCTTGAAACTGCAATGGAAATGGAAATGAAATGAAAATGTAATGAGCTGTTTGGCCTGCCTCGGTTTGGCCTGCCCCATGCTTGAAAGTGCAATGGAAATGAAATGAAAATGCAATGAGCTGTTTGGCCTGCCCTGTGCTTGAAAGTGCAATGGAAATGAAATGAAAATGCAATGAGCTGTTTGGCTTGCCCTGTTCTTGAAACTGCGATGGAAATGGAAATGAAATGAAAATGCAATGAGCTGTTTGGCCTGCCCTGTGCTTGAAACTGCAATGGTAATGGAAATGAAATTAAAATGCAATGAGATATTTGGCCTGCCCTGTGCTTGAAACTGCAATGGAAATGGAAATGAAATGAAAATGCAATCAGTTGTTTGGCCTGCCCTGTGCATGAAATTGAAATGGAAATGAAATGAGTTGTTTGGCCTGCCCTGTGCTTGAAATTGAAATGGAAATGAAATTAAATGAGTTGTTTGGCCTGCCTGAAACCACTCATTTCAGCCCACAAGGCCCCAACTGGTGGTGAAACCAGTCCGTTTTGCTCAAAATGCCCGTATTAGCTCAGGAGGGGCATTTTGTCCCCTAAGGCCCGGAAAAGTCCAGAAAAAAATGCTTTTTTTTCATTGAGACTTCACTGAGATTTCACTCAGATATTTTCTAAAGAGCCCCTTCGGCCCATCAGGCCTGTACCAGCCCAGGAGTCCCTTCAGCCCATCAGTAAGTATTCACCCTGCAAGTATTAAACCTCACCCCAGTATTTTTCTCCCTCCCTTCATTGGCTCCCTGTAAGATCCAGGCCAGGATAGACTTTCCTCCTTCATTACTGTGATCTGCAGAAAAAGATGAAAAATGTCTAAAATTGATTCTCTGTCCCCTCCCTCTTTTCTCTCACAGAGTCTCTCACCTGTTTTGGACAGAATTTCGGGCAGTTTCTGAGCTGCCAGCACACCAGGCCTGAGTGACTGAGCTGCCAGCCCACCAGGCCTGAGTGACTGAGCTGCCAGCCCACCAGGCCTGAGTGACTGAGCTGCCAGCCCACCAGGCCTGAGTGACTGAGTTGCCAGCCCATCAGGCCTGAGCAACTGAGCTGCCAGCCCACCAGGCCTGAGTGACTGAGCTGCCAGCCCACCAGGCCTGAGTGACTGAGCTGCCAGCCCACCAGGCCTGAGTGACTGAGCTGCCAGCCCAAGAATCCATTCAGCCCACAATGTCTATACTAGCCCTCTGGAAACCAGTCCCTTTGGCCCACAACACCCATACTAGTGCTCCAGAAGCCCCCCCCCCCCCCCACTGGCCACCAATATTGGAATTGATGGAGAGGTGGAAAATTGCATTGGGGGACCAGCCATCCAGTGTGAACATAGGACCCAACGGGTCCCACTTAGTCTAGTTAGATACTATTGACTTCCAGTTTGGCAGCACTGGTTAGCTATTGATTGGCGTCATTTGCCTACACAGTATAATTTTGGCTGATAATTTGCCAGTATGATCGCAAGCATATTAAAAATGCAAATGTGCACACATTTCACACTCAAACCAGTATCCAAGTTAGTATGGTAAGTTCAACAGTTGCTGAATTTTCCTGCCTCACTTAGCTATGAAAAGAAAATGCAAGATTAGTGATAAAACAATCCCTCAGGATGTTGGCCTTGGTGTTGATCAAGTTACAGACAATAGAATTTGAGACAATAGAAGCAATTAGGATCTCTGGTGTAAGATTGTTCTAATTAGCTGCACATACTATAAATTAAGCTTTTAGGTTAACCGTTCACATCTGTAAAGAGCGTACACTCACACAGTGTTTCTTTACTATGGCCTTTATTGATCACACATTCACTGATGCCCTAGCTGTACATGGTCTGCAAGTTTTACTAGAGAGCCTACTGGGGGGTGGGGAGACATTGATATACTTGATAAAAGGGGAGTGGTTAGTAGGGCTACACAGCCTATAATTAAAGGGACATGCACTGATCATCTACATCCTTCCTCTTATAAAAGAAAGGAACGTGACAGCCGACCATGTCTCATGCGCTAGGGCAACTGGACAATACAATAGCAGCAATCATATATAATCGCCGTAGCGGTCAGGTGCCTGCACAAGACGGCCAGAGCGGGTGCGAATCCCGCTCACACCCTCTCCCCCCAAAGGAACAGAAGCAGGTGAAACTGGGGAAGACCCCACGACAGGAGCGCTGCGAGGCGGGGACGCCCGTGGTGATAAGGGGATGGAAGGCGAGCGACTAGGCGACGGGGGGGAAGAGGGCGGAGGTACGGGAACAGACACAGGGAGAAGGACCGGGACCGGTCTAGCAGGCGCACGCGAAGTGAATGCAGCAGGCGGAATAGCAGACAGAGGAGAAGCATGGGGAACAGCAGGAGGAGGAGGAGGCTCATTCACGAGGCGGAGGTGTTGACGGGAACGACGGTAAACAGTGCCATCGAGGTTGACCAGATAGGAACGGGGTGTTGCGGCAGGCCCGACAACAACCGCAAGGCTAGGGTGACCAGAGGTGGAACGCATGCGGACAACCTGACCAGGAGACAGGGCAGGAAGGGCACGGCAGGACCTGTCATGGGAGCGCTTCTGGATGGACTGCTTAGCGGTGATGCGCTCACGAACCATGGCAGGCTTCAAAACAGCGGGAGCAAGAGTCTGCTGGGCCACCGGAATGGGAGGGCGTGTGACCCGGGACATGAGGCGCTGCGCCGGGGACCCCAAGACGTTGTCCCGGGAAATGTTACGGAGGTTGAGCAGGGCGAGGTAGATGTCAGATTTGGAAACCCGGCAACGCTCCAATAAACCTTTCGCGCTGCGGACAGCTCGCTCAGCCAGGCCGTTGCTTTGAGGGTATTCAGGGCTGCTAGTGTAATGCCGAAAGTTCCAACGATCAGCAAAGTCCTTGAACTCCGCGCTGGTAAACTGGCTGCCGTTGTCGGACTGCAGGCTTGCAGGGGACCCAAAGGTGGCAAAGTGGCGGCGCAACTTTTCAATAACGGCAGAAGAGGAGAGAGATGACAGCTGGTCGACCTCAAACCAGTTAGAGTAGGAGTCAACAAGCACCAAGAAGTGCTTGCCGTGCCACTCAAAGATGTCAGTTGCCAGCGCCGACCATGGCAAGTCAGGTGCAGGCTGTTGTAGAAGGGGTTGTCGCTGCTGCTGCGATGCAAGACTGTTGCAGGTTGGGCACGAAGACACCCGGCCCCGGAAGTAAGCAGACATATCGGGCCAGTAAAACTGGCTCTGAGCGATGGAGAGAGTGGCCTCGCACCGGGATGGCCGCGATGAGCAGTGTCGAAATACTGTTGCCGTAGAGCCTCAGGCACCACAACTTTGTGACCCTTAACGATTACACCATCCCGCAGCACCAACTCGTCACGGACCAGGAAGTAAGGCACTATCGCGGCGGGTAGGGAAGAACGTCGTTCAGGCCAGCCTCGCTGAATGACTGCAGCCAGCTGTTGGAGAGAGGCGTCAGCAGCAGTGTGTTTGACCAGGGACTTGAGCTGGTTGGAGGGCACAAAGTTGACGTTCATGACTATCATGCTGGAAGCCTCGTAAGGGTGACGGGTGGTCGAAGCAAGAGGTGCCCGAGACAACGTGTCAGCGATAAACATGTCCTTGCCTTTACGGTACACCACGGAGAGGGTGAAACGCTGCAGCTGAAGCATCATCCGTTGGAGCCTGGAGGAAGCAGCGTGAATCGACTTGCTGAGGATGGTGACCAGGGGCTGGTGATCAGTCTCAATTGAAAATTCGGTGCCCAGAATGTAGTCTTTGAACTTCGAGCAGGCAAAAACGACAGCCAGCAGCTCCTTCTCAATCTGGGCATAGCGCTGCTCAGCTGGAGTCATCGTGCGGGACGCGAAAGACACAGGCAGCTGTACCCCATCATGGATTTGCAAACAGGCAGCACCCAGTCCGAACTTGGAGGCATCGCAGGTGATGACGACAGGTCGGTTCAGGTCAAAATACTTCAGCGTCGGGGTGGAGATAAGCTTGGACCTGAGCACGTCGAAAGCAGCCTGGTGTTGCGGGAACCAGGACCATGCAGTATCTTTTTTTACCAAGTCCCTTAAGGGAGCACTCAACTCACTCAAGTCGGGGATGAACTTCCCCAGGTAATTAACCATGCCAAGGAAGCGCTGGAGGCTCGGCACATCCTCAGGAGCAGGCATCTCAGAAATCGCGGCTGTCTTCTGTGGGTCGGGCTTCAGCCCGGACGCTGTGAAAACATGTCCCACATAGGTGACCTCCGGGACGCGGAACCGGCATTTGTTGGGGTTGAGCTTCAGGTTCACCTCCCGAGCTCGATCCAGGACCAGTCGGAGGTTATGGTCGTGTTGTTCGACATCCTTTCCATAAACCAAGATGTCATCGACAATAATGGCGCACGGGAGCCCCGCGAACAGCTGTTCCATCGTTCTCTGAAAAACTTCGCTAGCGGAGCTGATCCCGAACGGCATGCGCAGGAATCGGAATCTCCCGAAGGGAGTGGCGAAAGTCGTCAGGTAAGACGATCGTTCATCTAACGGTATCTGCCAAAACGAGTTCTTTGCATCCAGCACTGAAAACAAAGTGGCCGGGCCGACCTGTGCAGCAACATCCTCGACAGTAAGCATAGGATAGTGTGGGCGCTTGATAGCCAGGTTCAGATCTTTAGGGTTGATGCAGATCCGTATCTCGCTCTTGTCTTTCTTGGCAGCAACAACCATGGTGGAGACCCACTGGGTCGGCTCACTCACCTCCTTCAGAATACCCGTAGTCACCATGTCACGAAGGGTAGACTCGACCCTGTCCTTCATCGCGAAGGAGACTCGGTGAGGTGGGCGTACAACCGGGTCCATGTTTGGATTGAGAGAGATCTTATAGCTGCAGGGAAGCTTCCCCAACGCATTGTCAAACCGATCAGGGTACTCGGCCAGTGGGTCCAGAGGCTGCTGAAGCAAGCGGATATCCCGGTGGAAATTGACCAACCCGAGGTCTTGGCATGCCTTAACGCCAAGCAGTGGAACACATTTGCCGTCAATCAGAAAGAAAGAGAGGGGCCGAACGGCATTCAGCACTTTACAGTTCAAGGTGGCCTTCCCCACAGGAACAAGCAGACCTCCCCCATAGGCTCGAAGGACAGAGCGCTCAGTGGTAATCCGCTCATTATTCCTTATCTTTTTGAACAGGCTAGTAGACATAACGTTTGTTGCGGCCCCAGTGTCGACCTTGGCAGAGAAAGTAGCACCATTAACAGTAACTTGCACAGTCGGGTCTGTAATCAGAGCAGGTGTCTTTCTAACTGAAAACACACTGAGCTCGCTCTGGGAGGAGGCTGAGTCAGACAGTGGGAGGTTGTCAGCAGGCTGATAGGAACCAGACACAGTATCATCCCATACCAGGTAATTAGATGGCCGACGCTGTTGCTGGGCAGGATTCCTGCGAGAGCAACAGGCTGCTGAGAAATGGCCGAGTTTGTTGCAGAAATTACAGGTCTTTCCCAACGCAGGGCACACATTGAAACGATGAGATTCAAAGTTACAGTTCGGGCAACGCTGCCCCGGCCTGGGGCTGGAGACGGAGCTAGTCGCACGGCGAGCCTGATTAGCAGGACGGCGGGTGGCGAAGGTAGCCGCTCTAACCGCATGGTCAGAGGGGGGCACAGCAGAGGTAACAGCCTCCGCCATTCTAGAGGCGTGCAGAGCTTCATGGAGGGTCAAGTCAGGCTTGCACAGGAGCTCCGAACGCAGCTTATCATTCTGTAGACCGTACACCAAGACATCGCGGGTCAGGGTATCGGGGGTCGCGTCACCCAGGTTGCACCACCTAGCGTAGGGCAGCATAAAAGTTGCCGACAGACTCACCGGGATTCTGACGACGAGCGAAGAACTTAAAACGCTCCAGGATAGAGTTCGTGGGAATGTCGCACATTTCAGTGAACTTCCCGATTAGGCAATCAAGGTCCTGGGGATCATCATTCGCCCCGTACACAAACGACTCAGAGCGCTCCAAAGCCTCAGAGCCAGCCAGATTCAAGAGCAGTGATGCTTTAACTGCAGGGGAAGCAGCTGGGTGGACGATAGTGACATAATGCTGAAAGTCCCGACGGAACGCATTCCACCGGTGAGCGATGTCATCGTCGAAGACCAGAGGGTCTGGCTTGCGGCAGGAGGAAGCCATGGCCCGGCAGGGAAGGGTAACTGGGGCAAAAGAAACTAAACACGATAAACAGGAGACGCAAGATTCGAAACCACTGACACCATGTAAAGAGCGTACACTCACACAGTGTTTCTTTACTATGGCCTTTATTGATCACACATTCACTGATGCCCTAGCTGTACATGGTCTGCACGTTTTACTAGAGAGCCTACTGGGGGGTGGGGAGACATTGATATACTTGATAAAAGGGGAGTGGTTAGTAGGGCTACACAGCCTATAATTAAAGGGACATGCACTGATCATCTACAACATCTTCACTCGAATAGCAGATGTTGCTGTGATGCTTGTGAAGCCAATAACAAGTGTGCCTGGAAATTCGGTCCCTGTCGTTAGCGCTGAACACATTATCAATTGATAGAAAGAATTTCAGAGAAATTCACCCTGACACTATCATATAACATATTTAGAATTAATGACAGGAGGTGAGGTTTTGGGCACACATCATTAGAGAACGACAAAGTATTTGTTCCATTGCTTGAACTTTGATGCCAGAAATAACACATTCATTGGCAGTCCATAATTTCTTAAGTTTGCTCCCCAAGTGTTCTTTGCACTATGTGTTCCAATTCTTCATCTGTATAAGAGTATATGGGTTATTTCTGAGCCAATAAAACCACAATAACTGCGGAAAGGACCTAGGAGATGCTACTGGAACAATGGGACCATGTTTACTACAAGTATTAGTTTAAATGTGCATTATTAAATTAATGCAAATGTTTCCTTTTTTTCCCATTTTTGCTGCAATGTTATCTTGGTTCTGAAGGTTTAAGGACCAGATAAACTCTCTCTGCAATATCAGAATCCTGGAACACTTATGAAGTTCTGCCTTTTGAACTATTACTTTGGGTAAATAAAAGTTGGCATGAAGTCTTTAAGTTGTGCAAATATTAGTTAATTCAAGAATTTAGAAAATGCACATCAAGTGCTCAATGGGGCTTTGGCTTAAATAAAACATTCTTAAACTTTAAAATTTCTATTTCAGCAGCCATAGACTTCCCATACTAAGGCTGATCTTACCAAACATGTACTACTTATCCTAAACTTAGTAATACTTCCATACAGATAAAAATATATTGCTGTTACAATTTACCTCAGTAAATATATGTCACAAAATGTATCCTGATATATTTTTTTTACATGAGGCATTCAGCCATTTTATGATTAATAATACACATTATATTTAATTATTTGTTATTATTACTAAAAATGACCCAAAATAGACAGAAAAAAAACTTCGTAAAATGGCAATGCTCAATGTACCAAATAATGAATACTCCTGTGATTTCAGTTCTATTCCAGAAGCTTTCTTTATTTTTAGCCCCATCTCCGAAGGTTAATTCGAGTTTGGAATCTGCTATCAGCCACAGTACCTGCTGCGTTTATAAGCAAATGAAATGTGGCTGACCACAACATATTAGTTGTATGCTCTGCTCTTAATAAAAAAAACATATTGCGCAAATTAAAATGTAATATGGCAGATTAAAAGAAAAAAATCAGTTCTATTCTGAATGATTTGTCTGCTGCATCACAAAATAACAGATATAATACTAATCAGCAAGACTTATCCACTAGACTTGAATTGTTTTCTCTGGAATGACAAAGGTTTCAGTGAGACCCAATAGAAGTATCTATGTAATTAAGTCTCATCTTGACCACTTCCTGTTTGTGCTGTTGTTTGATTTTAGAAAAAAAACGTTACCACGTATGGCTGTAATTTTTGACCATCTTACTCACAGTCCTCCTCTGCTGATCAGGCCCCAAGGAGGGGAGAGGGGAGAGAGGGGGGGAGAGTGGTAAGATGGGGAGAGAGTGGGGAGGGGGAGGAGAAGGGAGGGAAGGGGAAGTGGAAGGGGCAGAGAGGAGGAAGAGGATGGGGGAGGAGAGGAGAGTGGGGAGGGTGAAGGGGAGACAGGGGTAGATGGGGGAGAGGGGGAGATGGAGAGGAGGAGAGAGGGGTGTTGAGAGAGGGGTGGGGAGGGAGGGGTGAGGAGAGAGGAGTGAGGGGAAAGGGCTGAGGGGAGAGGGGTGAGGAGAAAGGGGTGAGGAGAGAGGGGTGAGGAGTGAGGGGAGAGGGGTGAGGATACAGGGGGAGAAAGGGGTGAGGGGAGGGGGTGAGGGGATAGGGGGAGAGAGGAGTGAGGAGAGAGGGGTGAGGGGAGAGGGGTGAGGAGAGAGGGGTGAAGGGAATAGGGAATGTGGGAGAGAGGGGGAGGTGAGAGGGGTGAGGAGAGAGGGGTGAGGAGAGAGGAGTGAGGAGAGAGGAGAGAGGGGGAGAGAGGAGTGAGGGGGAGAGAGGAGTGAGGGGAGAGGGGTGATGTGAGAGGGGTGAAGTGAGAGGGGGAGAGAGGGGTGAGGAGAGAGTGGTGAGCAGAGAGGGGTGAGGGTGAGGAGAGAGGGGTGAGGAGAGAGGAGTGAGGAGAGAGGGGAGAGGAGAGAGGGGAGATGAGAGAAGGGCGAGGGAGGAGGAGAGAGGGGAGAGAGGAGATAGGGGTGAGGGGAGAGGGAATGGAACGATGGAACCTTCGTCAACGTTCTATGGGTGAAACACTGTTTGATTTTGAAATTTTTAATGTTTTTTACTAAAAAAGCAGGGAAATTAATAACCGAATGTTCTAATTTTCAAAGCAAAACGTGGAGGAGGAAACACTACAGAAACATAGGAATATGTAAAAATTTCTCAGTTATGGGAAAGGGTGGAGGAGTGTTCACAGCTTAAACAAATTTTCGCGAAACAGAACCCGTACAAACCAATAAACCAACGAACTACAGTTTTAATAGTTAGTGTGTGTATGACGCCGCACCCCCCCCCCCCCCCACCGCAACCACATGTTGAATGGACAGGACCCTCCCCTCCCCCCCATCCCCCCCCTCCCCCTATCCCCGCCCCCTCTCCCCTCCCCCTCCCTTCCCCCCCTCTTCCCCCTCCCCACTCTCTCCCCTTTCCCCCTCTGCCCACCCTCCCCCTCCCTCCCTTCCCTTCCGCTCCCTTCCCCCTCCCAATCTCTTCCTTTCCCCCTCTCCCCATCCCCCCCTCTCTCTCCTCCCCCACGCACCGCTCCCCATCCCCCTCTCGCTACCTTCCCCCCTATCCTCCCCATCCCCAATCTCTCCCCATCTCCTCCCCCTCTCCATCTCCCCCTCTCCTTCACTCACTCCCTGTCTCCTCCACCTCCTCCCCGCCTCCCTCACCCCCCTCCCCACCTGTGTGTGTGGGGGGGTGTTCAGTGTGCGTGTGAAGCCGCAGGAACCACCCCCCCCGCCCCCCGCAAACGCGCGTTGGGGAAACAGACCTAACGGGTCTGCACTTGGTCTAGTAGATTATAAAAATAAGCCATAGATTATAAAAAGAATAATAAATATTACAAAAGGGAAAAAAATATCGATACAGAAGGTGAAGAATCGATTTTCAGGGATGATATCTTCACTAAAGAGTTACATCTTCCCTTGATACACAATTGTATTAGCATCCTCTAACCCCTTTCCATCTGGGAGCCACTAGTGTTCAGAACATAAATGTTATAAATGTAAAGGTTATAAAACAAGCTATTTATTTTGTTATCAGGCATCCATTGAACGCACTGTTGTGGGGGTGGGGGGGTTGCAGCGTCACGCACACACTAACCACCACCCCCCCCCTCACACACACAAACACACACACTAACCATCCCCCACACACACACACTACCCACCACCCCCCACACACACACAAACACACTAACCACCCACCCCCCCCGCACACACACACACACACACACACACACTAACCATTCCCCCAACACACACACTAACCCTCCCCCCCCCCCCCAACACACACACACTAACCACCCCCTTGATATTATCTCAATATTATTCATTGGCTCCTTTTACTCCATCCCCGCCCTATCTCGTGCGGCAAAGATAGTGGGGCAGAGAAAGAGCGAGAGGGAGAGGGGGAGGGAGATAAGGGGAGAGAGGGGGGAAGGGAGATGAGGGGAGGGGGGGATGGGGGACAGAGTGGAAGGGGAGGAAGAGTTGGGGAGCGAGTGGGGAAGGGGGGGAGGGAGAGGGGGGAATGGGGAGGAGAGCGAGGAGAGGGAGGGGAGGGAGGAGGAGAGGGGTAGGAGAGAGGGGTGTGGAGAGAGGGGTAAGGAGAGAGGGGGAGGAGGATGGGTGGAGATGGGGGAGAGATTGGGGAGGGGGAGGAGGGGGGAAGGGTAGGGGAGGGGCGGAAGGGAAGAGAGGGATGGGGCGAGAGGGGGGAGGTGGGACGGAGGAGGAGGAAGAGGGGGAGGAGAGGGGGGTGAGGAGAGAGGAGTGAGGAGAAAGGGGTGAGGGGAATAGGGAGAGAGAGGGGTGAGGGAGGGGTGAGGAGAGGGGGGTGGGGAGAGAGGGTAGGGAGAGAGGGGGGGATGGGGGAGAGGGAGGGGGCAGGAGGGGAGAGGGGAGAGAGGGGGAGAGGGGTAAGATGGGGAGAGAGTGGGGAGGGGAAAAGGGAGAGAGAGGAGGATGAGGGGGGATGGAAGGAGAGTGGGGAGGGTGAAGGGGGAGACAGGGGTAGATGGTGAGAGGGGTGAGGAGAGGGGGGAGTTGGAGAGAAGGAGGAGAGAGGGGTGATGAGACAGGGGTGGGGAGAGAGGGTTGGGGAGAGAGGGGTGAGGAGAGGGGGAGTGAGTAGAGAGGGGGAGTGAGGAGAGAGGGAGAGTGAGGAGAGAGGGGGATTGAGGAGAGAGGAATGGGGAGGGGGGAAGGGAGAGAGAGGAGGATGGGGATGCGGGGAGGAGAGCGGGGAGGGTGAAGAGGGAGACAGAGGTAGATGGGGAGAGGGGTGAGGAGAGCAGGAGATGGAGTGGAAGAGGAGAGAGGGGTGAGGAGAGGGGTGGGGAGAGAGGGGTGAGTGGAATAGGGAATTGGGGGAGAGGGGGGAGGAAAGAGGGGGGAGGAGAGAGGAGTGAGGAGAGAGGAGAGAGGAGTGATTAGCCACTTCGACACAGGCTGCGGGGGGCGAGGTTGGGGCTGGAGCAAAGGCATGTGTAAATGGGTTCCATTGCGATTGGAGATCTGTGAAGGATGGCATTGTGACATCACACAATGGAAGGTGCTGTGACATCAGACGGGGGAGGGGGCGCTGGGGCTGGAAAAAGGCAGATGTAAATGAGATCCATTGTGATTGGACATCTGTGAGCATTGGGCATTGTGACATCACACGATGGAACGTTCGTCAACGTTCTATGGGTGAGAAGCTGTTTGATTTTGAAATTTTTTATTTTTTTTACTAAAAAAGTAGGGAAATTAATGTTCTAATTTTCAAAGCAAAATGTGAAGGAGGAAACACTACAGGAATATGTAACAATTTCTCCGTTTACGGCAAAGGGTGGAGGAGTACGTTCACAAACAGCTTAAACGAATTTTCGTGAAATAGAACTAGTACAAACCAATAAACCAACGAACGGCAGTTTTAATAGTTACTAGACCAAGTGCAGACCCGTTTTTGCTCATGTTTTTGTCACCTTTCAAGTTGTTAAAAGTCATCCTGTAAAATATTGATTCAAGACCAGTTAGGGTAATTATGAAGCAATATCAAATCTGAAGAAGACGCCTGACCCAATACGTTACCTATCCATGTTCTCCAGAGATGCTGCCTGACCCGCTGATTAACTCCAGCACTTTTTCTCCTATATAGGTCAGCAAGTTCCTGCCAAACCCAAACAAAGCACATTTTTGGAGACACCACTTGTGGTCCCTTCAATAATGGCTATTTTAAATTTGTTCAGTAAATGTGGATGTCTCTGATGATAGTGATATACATTCTAATTCCCTACTTACCCCTAGATTGTCAACTGCATTGGAGTCATAAGTAGCCCAACGTTTCTTCCCTGAAGGACATAAGTGATCCAGATTTGGTTTTACAGTAGTCCAGGAGTTTCTTGGTTATCATTACTTAAGGAGCATTCTAATTCCAAACTTTTATTTAACTACTAGGATCTAAGTTTTCCAGCAGTATCAGTATAATTCTAACTGATGTCTCTCTATCAATTATTCCGAGTTGCTGGTGCATTAATTTAACCATTGCACTACCATGCCCCTTTATTTGTATCCAATGAATAATATAGAATGCCGATTTTCATACTTAAGCAACCAATTTTAAGTGGATAAAGTGCTTATTCTTTACAATCCTGTTCTATTAATTAAATCAAAATGGATCTTAGCTAACCTTTTCGCTACCCACTGCCACCCCAATGTTCAGTTACTGACCCATCTTCTTTCAACGTCTGAGTTAAATTTATGTGCCTTATTTATTGGTGACGAGAGGTATTTCTAGAGAATAAATAACTAGAGATGCGACAATCAAACTTCATCCTCTGCATAATGTTCAAAAATATTCAGCTACATTTAAATGAAAATTGTCAATGCTTTTTTTAATTTACAGTAGAACCAGTTTTTACTGATACTGAAAGCTCAAAAATAATACAGAGTCTATCACAGCAAACCTACACCACTCTGTACATTCACATTTTCTCTGCAAATTGTTTATGCACTGAGCACTTATAATTTCCTTTCCCTTCAAGTATTTTACCAAATATGAAGTTTGTGTTGTGACATAAGATTTTCAATAGATCGGATAGCTGCCATTCTCCTCACATGCAGCTGAGCAATGCTACAGTCACAGCCAGACATATAGCAGGATACTGGAGATGGGCACAACAGGGTGCCCCAAGTAAGAAATTCCAGCCTACACTCTACTGGTGGCACTGACCTGCTGTGCACTGCCTCATTTGGTCATTAGACATACTCAGTCATAGACACAAAAGGCTGGAGTAACTCAGCAGGAGTTATGCTAGAGAGATGCATCTCCAGAGAGATGCTGGCTGTCCTGCTGAGTTACTCCAGCCTTTTGTGCCTATCTTTGGCTTAAAACCATCATCTGAAGTTCCTTCCTAGACATACTGGGTCATTGTGTGCTGTGATCTAACAAAGAGAGGATCAATGGCTAAGGCAGCAGGTGAAGAGATACATCAGGAAGAAGAAGCTGATAGCTCAGAACATAGGAGGCCACTGAAGACTTCCCCAGAAGCAACACCTTTTTCGCCATGCTGTGTAACAGTGTATGACCCTGCAAAGATTCTCACATGTCCCAAAGTATCCTCCCTTTTCTGCACACTCTTTCTCGACATTCTCTGGTTTGCAGGGTAATTTAATCCACCACAATCCCATACCGATAACCATTAATCTGCGTGAAATAAATGATTAATTCCACCTTCACAACGCACCCACATTGCAACCGAGAATGATTTTTGAGAAGTTTTGCAGCTTGAAGTGGACTCAGATTTATTTGCCAAGCAACAGCAGGATGAAGTTTCCGATTCAGTTCTCAATCTCAGTCAGACACTGCAACAAGGGCTTACATAGAAACAAGGAGCTAACTGAATAAGTTATCATCGTGGTGAAGCCTTGGAAAAATATGAATGTTATTACTCACTGCCTTCACATTTTAAGCACAGCTTCTACATTTTGAAATTATCTCAGAAACTGCCCTTCCCATTTACATCCCTCGCAAATCCTTATTAAATGACCAAGTAAAGAACATTCATGGATATCTGGCGCCAAAATAATTCAGATTCGCAGGAATAATCAATGAGGTCAGAAGGGCGCTTAATAATCCCCTCTTGATCCAATGAATCACTTGGGAAACATTAGAGAAATGGCAGACAATATTTTGGGTTGGGACCCTTTTTCAGTCTGAAATGTCATCTGTCCATTTCCTCCACAGAGGTTGCCTGACACATTGCGTTCTTTCAGCACTTATTGTTCTGTTCACGATTCCTACATCTACAGTTCCTTATGTCAACAAAATGCCATTGCTTCCCTTGATCAAGAAATACTCATATTTGAAATTGCAGTCAAACCTCCAGGACTTTGGGCATCTCAATGTGCAAATTACTTATGTAACATCATAGTTTGACAATGAAAGTCCAGTCTTACTGCACCCACAAAGTTTTGCCATAAGAAATACACAAATGCAGTTGTGCAATTACATTCTTTGAACGTCATGTAAGTTTACCCTTCTGAGATTCTTCAAAATGCATCGATTTATTGATTTCTGAACAACAAACATTACTCATGCAGTAAAACAGGAAGCGTAGAATTTCACTACTTGTGGTATCATTGTGATATTTGAATCATCCTCTCATTTCCACTGTGTACTTACTCTGTCTCTGGGATCAGAATTGTCACGACATATCTCTGTACTAAGGAGATTTATAACAGTGACTTACAATGGACAGTGGAACAATGACATTTTTACTTGCAGCAGCACTACAGGTTTGGAAACAACACTCAATAGATAATATAATAAATAAGCATGAAAAAGGAAGTTAAATAAATAACAATAAACGCAATTTGTGCAAAAAACATAACAAAGCTCTAAGTCCTTAGTGTAATCAAGGTAGTTTGTAGTTTGGACCTCAGTTAGAGTTCATAGCACTCAATAGCCTAATGGTAGTTTGGTAGAAACTGTTTCTGAACCTAGACATTATAGTTTTCAGGCTCCTATAACTTATTTTTAATAGCAGGAGTGAAATAAGAGCATGGGTAGGTGTGGTGTGAGTGCTTGATGATGTTGGCTTTTCATCACTTTTTGTAATCTCCTTCATTCCTGAGCGTTCAAATTGCTGAACCAGTCTATAATGCAAACAGTCTGTATACTCTCTACACCTGAAGAGGTCCTTGTCCGTGTGCTGATGGTATTCATTAACATACTGAGTCTCCTCAATCATCAAAGGAAGTTAAGGGCCTGTCCCACCAGCATGCAATTGCATGCGTCTAGTGCGACAAGATGTGGTCGCTTGAGGCGTACGGCCACGCGGGGCTGGTTCCACTTCGAACTGTGGAGGCGTATGGAGTTGTGCGTGGCTGGTCCCGACATCATACTCACCAATCAGCTGGGCAGGAGGCGGGCCGACTGAATTTGGAAGTCTAACGGCGTTGGGCGGTGACGTCATCACGCAACGGCACGCCGGGCAGTGACGTCATCGCGCAACGCTATGCATACGACGTCAAGATGCTGCGTATGACGTCAAGACGCTGCATACGCCATCAAGACGCTGCGTACGCCCTCAATGCGCCTGCGGGCCGACAGGCCGTTGGCGCGCGGAATTTTTGAACAGTACAGGATTTTTGGAGCCCCACGCAATTTCGAGACCAGCCCCACACAACTCCATAGGCCTCCGTGGTTCGAAGTGGGACCTGCCCCGCGCGGCCATACGCCTCAAGCGACCACGTTTGGTCGCGCTAGGCTCATGCAATCGCATGCTGGTGGGACAGGCCCTTAAAGGTATAGATTAGATTTCTTAATGATTACATCAATGTACTTGATCCAAGACAAATTTTCAAAGATATGCATGTCTAGGAACCTGAAGTTGTTGGCTCTCTACATCCTGACCCATCAATGAAAACACATTTGTGGATCCTCATCCTTCCTCTTCTGAAGTCAACAATCAGTTTCTCGGTTTTACTGACGTTGAGAGCAAGGTTTGGTGCTTTGGCACCATTCAGTCAAACGATCGCTCTCCCTCTTATACTCTGACTCATCATTATCTGTAATTTGTTCAACACAGTAGTGTCAATAGGCAATAGACAATAGGTGCAGGAGTTGGCCATTCGGCCCTTCGTGCCAGCACCGCCACTCAATGTGATCATGGCTAATCATCCCCAATCAGTACCCCATTCCTGCCTTCTCCCCATATCCCCTGACTCCGCTATCTTTAAGAGCCCTATCTAGCTCTCTCTTGAAAGTATCCAGAGAACCGGCCTCCACCGCCCTCTGAGGCAGAGAATTCCACAGACTCACAACTCTCATTGAGAAAAAGTGTTTCCTTGTCTCCGTTATAACAAGAGGAGTTGAGTATAGGAACAAAGAGGTCCTTCTGCAGTTGTATAGGGCCCTAGTGAGACCACACCTGTAATATTGTGTGCAGTTTTAGTCCCCTAATTTGAGGAAGGACATTCGTGCTATTGAGGGAGTGTAGCGTAGCATGCAAATAAAAGGAATATCTTATCCAAAAGTACCTCATTTCAGACCGCCTACTGAGGTGAAATTTCACAGTCTCTTGGTTTGCAGCATCCCATCTCTGGTTTCTAGCAGAGCAAGATATGTTAAAACTGCCAACTATAATTTTGACAGGTGTATGCATTGGAGTGAGTTTAGTTTCATACAATATATTGGTTTATAGGTTTGATATATATTTTGCAGATGCACCACACTAAATGGGAATTATGCCCAGGGTGTAAGCTTTGTGAAGCTGAGAGCTGGTGTGTAATGAGCTGTGATATACTCTCTGATAATACGAGCCACTGAGCTGTCATTTTGTCAGAAGTTTGTTACAATACCAACAAAATATGCATAGTCATATAAATAGATTATATTCGCAGAGGGTCTGTATTTAAAATATCTGATAATTTTGGCTGTAAAGGATATTTCCAAGATTATATCTATTATCTTTTCAAATCTTTGTCTACTTGGATTTATTGTGATAAAGGGTTTTAAATCTGAAACATTAGGCATTTTGGTTCACTTTAGTGAATAAAAATGCTAATATACGCTTTGCTATGGCAGTAATATCAAAGAGAGCTTCTGATTACTGTACATCATACTCTTTGTATCAAAGCATTAAACAATATTAATTTAGTACCTCAACAACCAACACAGCCAATTACTACACCCAATTTCACGCATGGACTGAAGTGATCTCTGCTGATTCTCTACTTAAAATGTATTCATCTCTTTCAGACCCCCTGTCCGAAAACAAAAGATATTACAAAAGAATGGAGTGAGGTTATTAAAAAATAAATACACTGGGATATGTCTGACAAAAGCACTAGTTAAGGAAAAATGTACATTTCACAAAACACACGGTGATGGAGCCAATAAGAAGCAGAATTTAGGAAAATCTCTCTATGCCTTGTAATCTGTCCTAATTAGGCTGTGTCATTGACTTCCTTTACACTTTCATATATTATTTAATTTCACGTTTTTACACATCCCCTTTGCCAGGGCATAGCGATCAACGTTGCATATTAATCACTCGGCCACAGCGCAGAAGTAGTGCACTATACATGATCCTGTGATTCGCAGCTGAATTACAAAGCATCATAAATTATCTGCACAATCAACTAATTATAGAATTAAAAAAATATTAACTTCTCTTGGAGATCTTTGAAGATTCAGAACTGGATTCCATTTTGAGATACACCACTCACATCATTATTCACAGCTGCAAAACACAAAGTGCCAGAGGAAGTCCGCAGGTCAGGCAGTTCATGGAGGGAATGACTGATGATGTTTCAGTCAGGACCATTCTTCGGTCTAAAAAGTGATGGAGTAACTCACCGGGTCAGTATTGTGAATATTAAGACTCTTCGTGTCTTTTTTTGTAAACCAGCATTTGCAGTTCTTTGTATCTACCATTCTTCAGAATGATTGGAGTAGAGGGCTGGAAAAGAGAGGTGTGGGTAGGACAAAGCCTGGCAAGTAATAGATCTGAAAAGGGTCGAGACCCAAAACGTCAACAATTCCTTCTCGCCAGAGATGCTGCCTGTCCCACTGTTACTCAAGCTTTTTGTGTCTATCTTAAGTAATATGTGGATAATAGGTGAGTGGGATTTGATTGCAGATGTGTGAATTAAGTGACAAAAACTCGAGCTGATAAGAAGGCAAAAGAAGGTAGATGAGAAGAGGGGGTGACATGTAAAGCCAAATGGGGGATATAGGTGGAATGGGACAGATGGTAGGGATAAAAGAATGGCATAAAAGGGACCCAGGGATGGGATATGTGCAAATGGAGGAGGGGAAAGGAGTACAGTGCCTGTGGTGATAGGAAATGATGGGGAAAATGTGTGCATACCAGGGAGGGGGAAAAAAGTAAAGGAGAGGTGGAGTGGGGAGGAGCGGGGGAGAGTGGTATCACATGAAGTGATGTTCCAATGTTCACACTTTAGATCTGCAAGTCATCGAAACAGAACATAAGGCACTGCCGCCGAGCCAGTGATTGGCCTCACTCT
Source organism: Raja brachyura (assembly GCA_963514005.1). The sequence goes on from OY740783.1 coordinate 78,055,647, forward strand.
GGTCATGGAAGAGGCCAAGGATAGAAGGGTCTGGTTTCTGGACTGGTTTATGGAGCTGACATATACTGGAAGTAGGGGGTACACAAAATGCTGGAGAAACTCAGCGGGTGCAGCAGCATCTATGGAGCGAAGGAGATAGGCAACGTTTCGGGCCGAATGATAGGCAAAAACTGTACTCCTTTCCCCTCCTCCATTTGCACTTATCCCAATCCACTGAATAATCTGGAAGTATGGAGATGAGGCAGATCATGCCACAAACCAAAGATATTTATCCAAGGTTAAATAGATTTTAAAGACTAAGGATTCAGAGTATTTTGGAATTGAACACGAACATAAATTCAGCCATGATCTGATGAAGCAGTTTCAATGAAGTCAAGGAGATCAGTTTGAAGAAGGGTCCCAACCTGAAATATCATCTTATCCATGTTTTCCAGGGAGGCTTCCTGACCCATTGAGTTACTCCAGCATTTTGTTTCTTTCTAAGGTAAACCTAATGCAGCATCTCAAGCAGAAATGTAGACCATCCATTGGCTTCTACAAATGATGCTCAACCCACTGAATTCTTCCAAAGGGCGGCAAGGTGGCACAGCGGTATAGCTGCTGCCATATAGTGCTTTCAGCGGCAGAGACGCAGGTTCGATCCCGACTACGGGCGCTGTCTGTATGGAGTTTGTACGTTCTCCCCGTGACCTAGTGGATTTTCTCCAAGATCTTCGGTTTCCTCCCACACTCCAAAGGAGTACAGGTTTGTAGGTTAATTGGCTCGGTATTAATTTAAATGTGGGGGGAATCGCTGGTCTCTACGGACTCGGTGGACCAAAGGGCATGTTTCCTTGCAGTATTGCTAAACTAAACTAAACAAAAAAAAGGGTCAGCATCGGAATGGGAAGGGGAGTCAAAATAGTCAGTAACTGGAATTTCCAAAAGCACAGAGCAAATATATTCGAATAAATTAGTCACCTAGTCTACATTTGGCTCAGTGAAGTAAGCATGCAATAGATGAGGTTAGAGAAGAGGCGGGTTGAGTTGGAAGGGATGGGTGAGCCAAAGAGTTGCGGACAGGGTGCTCTCCACAGAAAGTGGAAAGGGGAGGGGATGTGAGGATGTGACTGGTAGTGGAACCACATGGAAGGTGGCGGAAATGTCAGAAAATGATGTTGGATACGGAGGCTGGTGGGGTAAAAGGTGTGGATTGTAGGAACTATCCTTGCTCTGACTGGGAAAGTGGAAGTGACATCTATTATATACAGTGGCTTGCAAAAGGAATGGGAATGTGAATGGAAATCTAAATGGTTGGCAACTGGAGGATCCAACAGATCTAGTGGACAGAGTGCACATGTTCAGCAAAATGGTTGCCTAATCTACACTTGGTCTTACCGATGTAATGGAGGCCACATCGGGAGCATAATACAGTGGCTTGCAAAAGTTTTCATACCCCTTGAACATTTCCACATTTTGTCACGTTACAACTACAAACGTAAATGTATTTTATTGGGATTTTATGTGATAGACCAACACAAAGTGGCGCATAATTGTGAAGTGGAAGGAAAATGATACATGGTATTCAAATTTTCTTACAAATAAAAAATTGAAAAGTGTGGCGTGCAAAAGTATTCAGCCCCCTTTACTCTAATACCCCTAAATAAAATCCTGTGCAACCAATTGCCTTCAGAAGTCACCTAATCAGTAAATAGAGTCCACTTGTGTGTAATCTAATCTCAGTATAAATACAGCTGTTCTGTGAAGGCCTAAGAGGTTTGTTAGAGAACATTAATGAACAAACAGCATCATGAAGCCCAAGGAACACAGCAGACAGGTAAGGGATAAAGTTGTGGAGAAGTTTAAAGCAGGGTTAGGTTATAAAAAAATATCCCAAGCTTTGAACATCTCACGGAGCACTGTTCAATCCATCATCCGAAAATGGAAAGAGTATGGCACAACTGCAAACCTACCAAGACATGGCCGTCCACCTAAACTGACAGCCCGGGCAAAGAGAGCATTGATCAGAGAAGCAGCCAAGAGGCCCATGATAACTCTGGAGGAGCTGCAGAGATCCACAGTTTAGGTGGGAGAATCTGTCCACAGGACAACTATTAGTCGTGCACTCCACAAATCGGGCTTTTATGGAGGAGTGGCAAGAAGAAAGCCATTGTTGAAACAAAGCCATAAGAAGTCCCGTTTGCAGTTTGCCACAAGCCATGTGGGGGACACAGCAAACATGTGGAGGAAGGTGCTCTGGTCTGATGAAACCAAAATTGAAGTTTTTGGCCTAAATGCAAAACGCTATGTGTGGCGGAAAACTAACACTTCACATCACCCTGAACACACCATCCCCACTGTGAAACATGGTGGTGGCAGCATCATGCTGTGGGGATGCTTTTCTTCCGCAGGGACAGGGAGACTGATCAGAGTTGATGGGAAGGTGGATGGAGCCAAATACAGGGCAATCTTGGAAGAAAACCTGTTAGAGTCTGCAAAAGACGTGAGACTGGGGCGGAGGTTCACCTTCCAGCAGGACAATGACCCTAAACATACAGCCAGAGCTACAATGGAATGGTTTAGATCAAAGCATATTCATGTGTTAGAATGGCCCAGTCAAAGTCCAGACCTAAATCAATTGAGAATCGCAGGCAAGACTTGAAAACTGCTGTTCACAGATGCACTCCATCCAATCTGACTGAGCTTGAGCTATTTTGCAAAGAAGAATGGGCAAAGCTGGTAGATGTGCAAAGTTGGTAGAGACATACCCCAAAAGACTTCCAGCTGTAATTGCAGCGAAAGGTGGTTCTACAAAGTATTGACTCAGGTGTGCAGAATACTTTTGCACGCCACACTTTTCAGTTTTTTATTTGTAATAACATTTGGAAACCATGTATCATTTTCCTCCCACTTCACAATTATGCACCACTTTGTGTTGGTCTATCACATAAAATGCCAATAAAATACATTTACGTTTGTGGTCGTAACGTGACAAAATGTGGAAAAGTTCAAGGGGTATGAAAACTTTTGCAAGCCACTGTATTATGCTCCTGATGTGGCCTCCTTTACATCGGTAAGACCAAGTGTAGATTAGGCAACCATTTTGCTGAACATGTGCACTCTGTCCACTAGATCTGTTGGATCCTCCAGTTGCCAACCATTTGGATTTCCATTCACATTCCCATACCAACCTTTCTGTCAACTTATTTTACTGCCAGAGTTAGGTCTCATGCTGGCTGGGGACAGTGGCTTCTGTTCCATTTGGGTGGTTTGCAGCTCCACTCTGTGAACATTTGCTTCTCCAAAATCAAGTGATAGCCCCTCTGCCCCACCTCTTTTTCCCCATCCTCCCTGGTGTGCATGCTCTCTCCCACCACCCCATTCACACTGCACCTTTCCCCACCTCCATATGTTCATCTCATGTCCCTGAGTACTATGTTCATTTTTTGTCCCCTTTCCTTTCCTTCCTATCCATTTTCTCCCAGCCCCCCCCCCCCTTTTTAACTTTACATGTCATTCCTCGTCTTTCCATATCAGACACCCCTTTTCTCTTTTTCACCTCTAGCCCTTGCAACATACTCCACCGATTTGCCAACTCCCCCCTCACCTATATCCATCTATGACTTGCCAACTTTGTGCCAACAGCCCTCTCTCCCTCACTTTTCCAGCTTTCTCCCCTAACCCCTGGTGCTCTAATCTGTCTGAATGTCATCTGCCCATTCCCTCCACAGACATTTCCTGACTCACTGATTTCTTCTTTCTTGTTTTTTTAGGTCCAGATTCCAGCATCTGCGGTTTCTGGTGTTTCCATTATTCATAAATGATCAGGCTTCTGCACGGCAAACAAAATAAAAATTCAAAGCAAAACACTCCCACTTCAACACAAATTATTAGATGCAACATCGAGGATGGGCAGTGAGGCAGTAAAGAAAAATGTGAATGTACTGAAAATCCTCTCAAGTGCAGAACAAACCCACCGATCTATAGTTATTCACTGATACTATTGTGTTTATAATCACAAAGAAAAGAGGGGTTTCAGCAGCTGAATTAATTTATGTGGCAATTGTGCTTAGAAAATAATAATTTTTTACCAATATTGTTGGTGTTCAACAAAGAAGCTTGTGTAGTAAAATACAAAATAATACCTTCATCAATTCACTATTAGACAATGCTTTATTAACATTCATTTCTGCTGTGAATCCCTTACATGAGCCCATTCTGCCAGGCATATGCAGCGTATGTGAGATCATCATTGTATAATTTAATCAGACATCTCTTCTCAGGAACCTGACAATGGTGCCGCATAACCAGTGGGTCACCAGGAAACATTGGGCAGGGTCATCCTTGCTCGTAATGCGTGCTTCTGGACTTCCATTCTGATGCTGGCACCGGTGGCGAGCCCAGCTGTGCAGCAGCGATGCATTGAAAGGAGGGTTCAGATGCAATTGGCATCTTCCCTCTCCACATTACACCACAAATGGCCCTAACCCTAACCCTTGGAAATAATGACCATTTAATGGATTACGAGCCCCTTGAAAAATCTATGTGTAGGTACATGCTTGAGTGACTTATATCTTGAATTATCTGCTATTTTTTAAATGTATTTTATTAATTGTACCATCGATTTTTCAAATTATATATTTCCTATTGGAATATTTTTGGAATATTACCTGTTGTAATATTCCAAAAATTATTTAACATTTTTTGAATGGCTGCTATTGAATGGGACATTTGTGGAGAGAGACCTCAAGATTCATTACCAGAGGACACAAAGTGCTGGAGTAACAGTGGCTCAGGCAGCATATCTGGCGAACATGGATGGGTGAATTTCAGGTCAGGACCCTTCTTCAGACTGATTGTGGAAGGGGGGGGGGGGGTGGGGGGGGGGGGGGGAAGAGGAAAGGCAGAACACAGCGTGGGAAGTAATAAGTGAACATAGGCGAGGGTGGATTTTCACAACCAAAGGTCTAGTTACTATGGGGCACTTCAGGAAATTCCTGTGAGGTGCAGAAGGTCATCTGAACCAGTCCTTCATTTCTGGAATAAGTCTGACTAGGTGGTGACCATGTGCAGTGAGCCCAGGCATCTGTTTAGATCGAGCAAGTCCTGGCCTTTTGGTGAATTATTCAGTTCAATATATTTTTCAGACCTTTGCTTGGAATAGTCAAAATTTGTTGGGAAGCAGCAGAAAAGTAAATTTTTCAGACACATTATTGAAGGAAGATCCAAGGAATCCCAAGATATGCTGATAAGTATATCAGGAACACGAGAGTGGCCAGGGAAAGACTGGGTTCAATGGACCAGAGGGGTAATCCATTTGTGGAGCCAGATATGGGCGAGGTCTGAAATGAATACTTTTCATATGCACTCATGATGGAGAAGGACATGGAAGATAGTGAGGTGAGAGAAGGACACATATATAATAAGGAGCAGGTCATTGTTAAGAAAGAGGAAGTGTTCAATGTCATGAGATGCATAAGAGTTGATATATTTGCAAGGCATCTATCCAAGATTGTTTTGGAATGAGCTGCCAGATGAGGTAGTTGAGGCAGGGACTATCATAATGTTTAAGAATTAATTAGACAGGTACATGGATAGGTTTCGAGGAATATGTGCCAAACAATGGTAGGTGAGACAAGTGTAGATGGATATGTTGGTCGGTGTGGGCAAGTTGGGCCATAGGGCCTGTTTCCAAGCTGTATGTCTCTATGACTCCATATCTCTATGTGCTTTGTACTTCCAAGTCACGTGAGTGATTCCGTGAAGATGCCCCGCCAGGCGCATGCGTGTCATTACGTCAGATGCATGGTGCACCGACGGGCTGGAGAGCGCAGCTCCACCAGCGGTAAGTTATAAACCAGCAGGTAAGTGATTTTAAAAACTTTCTGCGGTTTACTTAGCTCCGTAAGGCTGGTTACAGGAGCCAGCAGGAGAAACCTAACTGAAGTAACAAAAAAAGGATGCTGCCATTAGAAGTAAGAAACTTACCCGCGGGACCGCGGTTAGCGAGCATAGGTCAGCTGCGGAAACACCGGCTTCAGACACACTGGCTCCAAAGACGCCGACTACAGAGCCGCCGGCAGTTCAGCAAATAGCAGCAACTCCGGTGCTTCAGAGCACTGTGGCCACTCCTGTCGGGAGGAAGGCCAAGAGACAAAAAAGCCAGGCCTATCGACTCTGATGAGTCAGGCCAGGAAGATTCCCCTCCTTCAAATAAAATGGTTTGGGGACGTCTTGACAAAATGGAACACCTCATAGAACAAATGCTCAACCATGAGTGGTTCCAGTCTGGGTTGCATACCCCCAGGGTTCCCAAACAGCTCTCAGGAGCAACCTCAAGCAGAGGTCCGTATAGTGAGGAGCAGTACCAACAATATGCCTACGAATATGAAGGGAACCCACAACGGCAGCACCCTTTCAAGGGCTGCGTGATACCTCCCTTGAGCAAAACTCGGGAGAGCCAGGGCAGTATGAATCTGACCCTGACGTTGGTGTCACTACAGAAGAGCATGCACCAAAGCACATGAGCTATGCTCCAGGTGTGCTGGATGTGGCCAGCAATTTTGCCATACTGGTGAACTGGTGAAGCTATGGATGAAAATCTGGCCAGCAATATTAATTATATGGCCTCTCACCAGCTCCAGGACTCCATAATGGAGAAGACTTCTTTACGTTATCAAACACCTGTTAACTGTGCGTCGCTCAAGCTGCCCACCGTGAACTCGGCCATCTGGGGGCAAATGAGCGCATCCATGAGGGGGCAGGAGCTGAGATTTCAGAAAGTCCTCAAATTAGTGGGTGCAGGAATAACAGCGTTTGGGCGAATGGTCCAAGGGGCACTGCTGTCACATACACAGCAGGACATGCTAGCCCTGCTGTGCAATGCTCATTTCGAGCTTAATTGCATCCGGAAAATAGCCATAAAACCAACCCTCAATCCACACTTTGTAGCATTATGCAAGTCTTCTAATGTCCAGAAACCCAACTTGCTATTTGGGGAGGATCTGGCGAAGCAAGTAAAAGAACTGGATGAGGAGGCGAAAACCATCAGCCTCATCAAAACGTATCCCGGGGGCAGGATGCCGCTTCGCAAGTCATACCCCTTCAGGCGAGCTACAGACGATGGAGCAGGTCAACGACCGAGCCGGGGGTTTCCAGCTACACGCCGCTGGCACGCACCACTGCACACCCCCAACATGGCCAGGAGACTGAGGAATCCAAGAGCAACCATGGAGGTATGATTAACTGGTTCAGTCCAGGATATATCCTCTAGGGAGCAGCCACTGGTCGGGGGTAGGTTGCAATTGTTCTATGATGAATGGTGCTGCATAACATCAGATCTATTCATACTGGACAGTATCCGGGGGTCTCGAATCGAGTTTATTTCAGGAGTACATCCACCCACACAAAATATACCTAGTCGGGTATTGGTTTTTTCAACACCAGAAACTCTACAGGTGAATGATGAAATTGGGATTTTAATCCAAAAAGGGGTAATTGAAAGGACAGCCTATCAGCCTCAACAATTTGTGTCCAATATATTCCCCAGACAAAAGAAGGATCGTGGGTGTCGAGTCATTCTGGACCTAACCCGACTTAACTCTTATGTCCAGTATAGACATTTTAAAATGGAAACTTTCAGTACAGCTAAGCAACTGGTATCAAAAGGTTGTTATATGGCAACCATAGATCTGAAAGATGCATATTATTCAGTACCAATTCATCACCAGTACCCTAGATACTTGAAATTTAGTTGGATGGGACAGCTGTGGCAATTTAAAGCATTGCCCAATGGGTTAACCTCAGCCCCTAGGTTATTTACAAAGTTGTTGAAACCAGTATTAGGGCTACTCCATGCCCAGAATCACATTGTGATGGCATACCTGGATGATATTCTGATTATAGGCAACACTAAGGAGGCAGCTGAGAAATCGGTTTCAATGACCAAACACCTGTTTGGGAGGTTAGGTTTCCTCATCCATCCAACTAAATCCAAATTAGTACCATCTAGAATGATTGACTATTTGGGGTTCGTCATTGATTCAACTAATATGTCAGTCACTTTGCCTATGGCTGAAACTGTGCAAATTATGGAGGCCTGTAGCAATCTGGTAGACGAACAAGATCCCTCCATCCGGCAAGTAGCCAGCGTTATTGGTAAATTAGTGGCGGCTTGCCCTGGAGTGCAGTTCGGACCTCTGCACTATCAGAATGTGCAACGAGCTAAAGAACAAGCACTGAAAGAACATGCAGGACATTTCGATAGACCAATGCAGTTGCCAGCCAAAGCTATTGCCGAGTTGCAATGGTGGATAATTAATGTCTCACAAAGTACTAAAGATATTTTGACTCAACAATCCTCAGTTATTTTACAAACTGATGTCAGTGCTTCAGGATGGGGAGTCACTGATATCGAGTCTAGCTGTGGCAGCAGATGGAGTGTGCAAGAGGCATTAATCCTGCAGAGGCATGGGATAAACTACTTAGAGTTGCTGGGTGCATTCTATGGCCTAAAAGCATATTGTTCAACAATGAATGATTTACATGTTCAGCTCCAGATTGACAATACAACAGTTGTTGCATATATCAATCACATGGGAGGATTAGGTCAGTATCATGTGATAATCTGGCCAACCTCATTTGGAACTGGTGCATTACGAGAAATATCTGGGTCTCAGCTATCTACCTACCAGGTAGAGATAATGTGGTGGCAGACACCAGGTCACGCCAATTTAATGACAACACAGAATTGATGCTGAATCCAAAATTGTTCAAAATGATTGTCAGCCGGTATGGATTGCTAGACATAAATCTGTTTGCATCCAGGCTAAATCACCAGTTACCTAGATATGCCTCATGGGAACCGGATCCAGGGGCAGTAGCTGGGGATGCATTCTCACTACATTGGGGATGTACGTTCTTTTACGCTTTTCCCCCATTCTGCCCCATCAGTCAATGTATCACCAAAATAGAGCAGGACTCTGCTTCAGGCGTTTTGGTAGTTTCTGACTGGCCCACACAGCCATGGTTCCCATTGGTCCTGAGACTGATGACACAGCCATTTATGACTATCCCCAAATGCAGCAACTTGTTGGTTCACCCTGTGAGAGTCATCCTTTACATGATCGTATTAATCTGTTGATTTGCAGATTCTGACCAGACCGTTCCAGGGGCTCGGACTATCGAGTAGGACAGTGGATGTGATTACTGCGGCCTGAGAGATAGTACTAAAAAGCAAAATATATCTCATATTAAGAAATGGGAGATGTTTTGTTTACAGTCGGATATATCTTATCATACTGCAGGCATACCGGATGTATTGGAGTTCCTTGTTACATTGCATTTTGACGAGCAATTGAGCTATAGTGCCATTAATAGTGCACGGAGTGCTTTGTCCTCCTATTTAGGGCAAGCGTCGGGACAACATTCAATCGGATCTTATCCTTTAGTGTCCCGATTCATGAGAGGTTCATAAAGTGGTCATGCACATGGCGCTAGTGTCAGCGCAACGGGTCCAGACATTGCAAAAGCTACGACTGGATAGCATGCATTCTTCTGTAGATAATATTACGTTTTATGTATATGATTTAATCAAACAAAGCAGGCCAGGTACGGCTTGAACCAAAATAAGCTTTAAAGCATACTCAATTGACCTGAGGCTATGTGTAGTTACGCACCTGAGTCAATATATCGAGGTAACCAAGAGTCTCAGAGGCTCTGAAACAGTGATGCTCATCAGTCACAAAAAAACTCATAAAATGGTGTCAGTACAAACTATTTCTAGGTGGCTGAAACAGGTTTTGGATTGTGCTGGAGTAGACACTGATGTGTTTAAATCTCACTCCACCAGGGCGGCGTCAACATCCACAGCGAAGGATGTGCCTTTAGACCAAATCCTCGGGGCCGCAGGATGGTCTAATGAAGGGACTTTTTCATGATTCTATGACTAACCTGTCCTCGCAGTGGAAGGATTTGGGCATGCTGTTTGGGTTCTGTTTGACTTTTCATTTGTAATTTCCCCCTAGGAGAGAGGTGTTATAACTGTTCTTTTTATTATTAAAATGTTCATTGTATAATTTATGCAATGTTCAATACATTATTTGTTTATCCTGTGTCAACCGAAACAGTGCGTTGTATGGAACTACGGCATGAAATCACAGAGCTTTGAAATCTGCATGGAATCACTCACGTGACTGAAGTAAAATAGTAAGATTAAACGAGAACTTACCAATTTGAAGTTTGATCTTTATCTTATGAGGAGTTACGGTGAGCGATTACCTGACTTCCGCTCCTGGCCCTCATAATCGCAAAGATCATCTGGTAGTTCTAGTCTTCTGAGTCTTACTATATCACTTCGACTGTAGTTACTGTGATTTCACGCCGCTGTTTTGAAGATTGATGCGCATGTGCCTGGCAGGGTTTCTTCACGTAATTGCTCACCATAACTCCTCATAAAATAAAGATCAAACTTCAAACTGGTAAATTCTCATTTAATCTTACTATTATAATCTAGAATACACTGCCTAAGAAGGTGGTTGGGAAAGGTTCTCCCACAACGTGTATCAGCTTCTAGATGAGCACTTGTCAAGGTAGTACAGGCTATTCATCAAGTGGTGGTAAAATATAATTAGTACAGATAGTTACTTAATGGTCAGTGATTGTGTTGCTCCAACACAATATTGTTTTATTTGGATTTGTGCAAAGAATTTCTAGCCCAATGTCTTTACCGTCTTATAAATATCAGTATTGACAACTTCTATCCTCATCTGATTGATATGCTAAGTGAAAGTTGTTTATGGCAGATGGGAATGCAAAGAAGATTGCAATTTCTAAAAACATTTCTCGAAGGTATGGAACACAAAGGATAAGTGGAGATTTGTTCTAAATTAGGAACTGCGATTATGTGGGTTTATCCTTTTAATATTTATATTTGTAGCATTTCTCTCTCCTAATTGCCTATCTGTTTGCCAAAGGATAGACAATGAGGTATCATTCTAAAAAGATAGTGGATTTGAGAATAACTCTAACAGGTTCACTTCACTAGCCTCTGCACTGTGGAAGAGGTCAAATGAAAATCAATCAATCAACCTTTATTGTCATCTTGCAAAGCAACAGTTATACAGTGCAAAAAGAGAAGATGTTTCCCAGGAAATACCAGAGCATCGCACATAAAGCTTAAACATTTCACACATAAATAAAAACAATTTAAAAAAAAAACCAATCCAGTCCCTGATAAAAACAATACAATAGTTAAAAGTGTAGGTAAAAAAACCCAGCAACGTTAAAATACAAGTAAAAACAGTCATAGATTGTCCAGGGCAGCTTATTTAAGTGGCCAGTGCCAAAGTTTGTTCTTAAATTGTCAGTGCAAAAAAAGCAGCAGAATCAGGTGGAGTGACTGTTTCCCAGGCGTGAGATTATTTCCCAGGAATCTACATTGGCATGCTTTATCATAGTTACTCATATCTCAATAAAAACAAGACTTCTAGATTTATTTATGGTATCCATTGTTATATGTAGATTCCAAACTAAAACCCTGAGATGTATCATTGGTGAAATGGACATACAACATAGACTGAAGAGATGGTCATAAACGTTGATCAAGGAATACCTATTTTTTTTTCACAAAGAGTAAGGAATTTTAACTACTCAACTTTCACATTCACTGACCACTTCATGGTCAATTAGCCTACCTTTTTCATTCCCATTTGTTGAACAGTCCCTATTTTTATTAACTATCACTCACTCTCGTGTAACTTAATTTTATCTTTATAAATCAAGATAGATATACTGTAATTGTATATATTATGGTACTGGAGAGTAGCTTCACTATGAAACATCAACAGAAGGAAAGAATTCTTCATTCCATTTATTTCCCTGTCATGGTTAAGGTATATTTATATTTGTGTAATATTTACAGTGACAATGAATCATAACACTGCAAATCTAAGGTCCCTGGAAATATGAACATTTGGAGCCAAACTAAAATATTTCCAGGAGAATATAAGGAAGTTGTCTTCGTCATCACAACTGAATATTTTATGAAAACATTCATTGAATATTAAATTCATTCAATGGTTTATGCCTCACAAATAGCAAAAATTAACTTGTCCTGTTTATAATTGATCTTTGCAAAGAAAGAAATTAACAGACACGTACTTCAAATAAGCAGCAAATTCCAATTAAAAATGACAGTGAGACAATGAAAATAGGCTCAGTTCAAAATGAGTTTAGATTAAAAATATATTTCTTCATTAGGTGATTCAGACTAGTTTAAATTTACTCTTTATTCAGTTTGAGCCATCTAACATTCTTTGCTGATAACATAACCCATTATCACTTCTCCTTGCTTTATTTTATGATGTTTAACAATCAGAGATGCTACTCAACCTTAGTAAGGGCATTAAGCAGGAAGCAGCAATTCAGCTGTAAATTTTATCCACTATATGATTTACCATTCTATTGCAGTCACTTTTACTATTGCATGAGAGAGGCAGAAACCATACCAGTGAAATAATAGCATCTTGATTTGACCTTGCAACATTCAATATTACATGTGTCACTAGTTACTTAATACAAAGCTACATTAATAATAGAGTTTCAGGGGAACATCAGACACACTTAAACGATGCAAGTTTATTTCTTAGCTGGATTCCTTGCATATAGTATGGTGTTAGGGCCTCTTGCATCCAAATTCAAATGGAAGCCAATTTATTTATGTCTGTTGTCCATGCATAAACCCCATAGAATCACTTAACAAATTGTTAATAAAATTGTGCAATTTCAGTAATACTACTTCAGCACAGCTTTGTAAAGTTAGACAAAATAACACTTGCATTTATATAACCCTCTGTCATGAACATTGATTTTCACATCACCCATAAATTCTGCTCCATGTTTAGATCAAGGCTGTGACAAGGTCTAGAGCTGAATATTAAGATTAAATGAGAACTTACCAGTTTGAAGTTTGATCTTGATTTTATGAGGAGTTACGTTGGTGATTATGTGAAGAAGCCCAGCCAGTCTGCATGCGCGTCAATCTTCAAAGCAGCGGTATGAAATCTGAAATAACCAAAATCGAAGTAAACATAGTAAGATTAGCAACCTGAGAACTACCAGATGATCTTTATGAGAGAGGATTGGGCGTGGAGGGCATGTAATCACCAACATAACTCCTCATAAAATCAAGATCAAACTTCAAACTGGCAAGTTCTCGTTTAATCTTACTATTTTATTTCGGAGTCACATGAGTGAATCCGTGAAGGGTTCAAAGCCCTGTGATTTCATGCCACAGATCCAAATCTCGGTGTCTCACTGCATCGATGGACTCAGGATGAGTGAATAATCAAAAAAAGCATTAAGCATCTGTTCTGCTCTGCATGTGTAGATCAGAAATGTAAAATGTAATGGCACCTGCAGCCAATTCCATCCCATCTAGCCACAGCGTTTGCAATGTTTCCCTCGTTGTGCTGATATTAGTGTCATGACTAAGGATGTAGCTGGAACCCCCTGGTGAAGTAATGTTAACACATTTTCAATATCCAAATTACATATTCTTGTAGTGGGAGAACTTGTGTCAAGATCTCTTTTACAACTCGATATCTGGGGTTGAATCCGACAGAGTGGTTCCCGTTTGTTGCAGCTGTAGTGGCTCTATAATTGAATTATTGTTAAAGACCATTTAAGAATGAACTGGAAGACATCAGTAATCTGTACCATATTAAATGTAACATTAACATTTAAACAAAACCGCTTCCAATCCCCTCAATAGGAATGTACTGCTTTTTTGGATGCTGTCCCTGCACTCTGTAGTGAGCACATCCATGGTTTGATGTGACAACCTGAGCCGACTAAATGATTCAAAATGGAGGAAGACATAAAAGAACATTCCTCCTTTTTGTAGCGAGAATGTATTTCTCCGCACTGTTGTGCCACATATTTTTGCAATCAGTGAATAAACAAGAAACCAACATGTTAATATTCGATGTGGCATTGAACTATACTTTCATAATACTTCGAGATCCAATACCTATTCTGTGTTGACATCGATCTGAACTGGATGATACACCAGTGGCAAAGGAGATTGGGTACATTATTACAGGATACTTTTACTTGATTGCCATGTGACTAACATATGCCACCACCATAGAGTAGCAACTTGAAGTTGAGCATGTAGTTTATGTATATTTGCTCAATAGCCCCTTACCCATCGGGTGCATCTAGTGTATATATTTAGTTGATACCAACAACTAAAGAATTTGTAACTCATGCAAATCTCCACTACCTCCAACTAGAGATGGTATTCGGAACTTCTCACCTTAGAGCCCTGGCATCAGTTTGTAATAACTGAATTAGACAGACCAAACTACTGGAGCAATGCTGAATACTGTTTATTCATCATTGTGGCCGAGGGAGCTTCAGCTGATAATAGCATAAGGTTGTTAACAATTGTCTACATGTCCTTTGAGAGGTTGCTACTTTCCACAATATCAGTTCCTTGATTAGCTCAGCTGAAGCATAGCTACTATATTGCAAATTACTCTTGATGAAATATAAGTCAGTATTATAACAGGTTGCTATTAACTCCAATCTCTTGTCACAGGATGGAGTCATAGGCTAATTAATAGTTAAAGGTAAATCCCAATGACCAACAAACAGTTTATCCTTTCCGCAATGTTTTACTGTTATTAGTACAGTTATATTGTCTTTGATAACCTCTGTAATGGGAACTGCATAGAATGGATCTTTGAGACCCTTATGAATCTGTTGTTAGTCAGGAAAATAAGTTTTCATATTCGGAAAGTTCATATGCGACACTCTCCATTTTTCATAATAAACAGGCCACTCCTGCCTTATTCCATGGGTGCTTTGCATGAGAACTGGCCCGATTTCCGAACCTTATCTTCAAAGACAACCCTGGCCATAATCCAAACTTGCTTGGAATGCTAGTACTGTGCCTCTAAGCAGATGTTTTTATCCTTTGTATGTTGTACAAACAAGTGTAAATATTACAACTTGTGAATGGTGCACTTACCCATGTTTCGGAAGTGCCAGACCCACTTTGTTGAGTAGGGTTGGTAGGGTGCTTGGAATTTCTGCCCAGCTATCATGCTGCCCGCAGCTCCAGTGAACTGCCTACTGCCGACGTACGCCTGGGGTGCATTCTGAAATGATGAACCTTTGCCTGCCGTTGGCCTTAATTGGTTCATCTGCCAGGTTTTCTCCCCTGTTGAATAGGCCTACCTGTATAACATATTCGGCAGATGGCTCTCACATCCCCCTGTTGGCGCTGTTCACTGCCGGCACATATGTGCTCCAGTATGTTCCATCGACTTCTTCAGAGCCTGGAGTCAGCTATATCTTTCGCACTGCCCTCCTCAGAGAGGGCGATTCGTAGGTAGCCCTAAACAGGCACTGCCGCAGCCCGCAGGATACCTATGCTGATATGAACCCATTGGACCTATACCCGAAAAGAACATTCTGCTGGGATGGCAACTTAGTTGTCAGGAAAAGGTACCTCTGACACGTGCCCTTCATCCCTTGGGGTATGCCCCACGGCCATACCCTGAGACTCAGCGTCAGCAGGATACTGACCTGTCTTGGTCTCTGCCTCCAAGAGGGAGACCTGCATTTGGGATAGTCGTTTCAAACGCACTATCCAGCCCCGGTGAGGAATCATCCCCCAACTCCGTGGGCCTATTACTTTGCTATCCAGCCCCGATGGGGAATCTTCCCCCAACTCCATGGGCCTAGCAGACTTATGTGTTACATTGAGGAATCCTGTCCCAGGCCTGGCTGGCGCCGTCTCTCATAGAGGCCGGCGCTTTTTGACATGAAACAGCCCTGTCCCAGGCACTGCTGGCACGGCCCTCCCATAGGCCGGCAATGTCACAAATGAAACAGCCCTGTCCCAGGCGTTGCTGGCGTGGCTCTCCTGTAGACCGGCACTTTCATACATGAAGCAGCCCTGCCAGGCGCTGCTGGCGTGGCCTGTTCCATAGGCCAACGCTATTGCACATGAAACAGCCCTGTCCCAGGCGCTGCTGGCCCGGCCTGTCCCCATAGGCCCACGTTCTTACAGTGCAGGCTCACTAAATCAAATTTTTAGTGTAGAGCTTTACCTGTGAAAGGTTAAAACAATTTGTGCGAAACAAATAATTTAATTTGGCAGGGACACATGAGAATAAACTCTTTTGACTTTTAACTTTGACTTTATCTTTTGACTTTAAGAAAAACACTATAACGTACATGTAAACTTTATTATTAGAGAAAAACCCTTGCAGCCCGTGGAGTGGCGTTACTTCCTTGCCACTCCACGACATCCCCGCAGGCTGGAAGGCACTGACTGCCTTGTCAGTGGCTGTTTATCTCACAACCCGATCTTTTGCCGGTTATCCGCTTCCGCGGTCGGACCGGGTTTCCCCATAGTCCATATTGGCTCACTCATCGGGCTGTGAAACTGGCAGGAAAACCTCTGTGAAGAGAGGCTCCTGCTTGGAAAAACCCTGGTAAGTAAAAACAAACTTACCTTCTAGGTTTAACTTACCGCCGGCAGGAGCGCTGCCCTGCCAGTCTGGTGCTTGCGCCAATGCGGCTGACGTACTGACGCGCATGCGGACTGGCTGGGCTTCTTCATGGAATCACTCACGTGACTCCGAAATAAAATAGTTGTGGTGATGCCCAATCTGGGCATTTCTCGGTCAGTTCTTGGTAAGTAAGTGCTATTTGACAGCACCGTCAATCTTGGCCTCCATTGCTTTACTAATGATTGAGAATTGACTGTTTTAAATGATCATTAAACAGAATAAACTTGTCCCTTTTATGGACAGGACAAATCTGGAGAATCTTCCACAATGTTGGATAGAAGTTAGTGCTGTGTCCATACTGGAACAAATTGGTTAGAGACACAGCTGTCTCGGAGCACAGGTCTTTCAGTCACACAGCATCGAAACAGGCCCTTCGGCCTATCTCATTCATTCATCTCAATTCCCATCTAAGGTGGTCCAATTTACCCACATTTGCCCCATATCCTTCTAAACCTTTCCTATCCAGGTAGCTGCCCAAATATCTTTTAAAAAAATGTATTGTACCTGTCTCAACTACTTCCACAGACAGCTTGTTCCATATTCCCATCTCCTTTGGTGTAAAAACGTTTTTTCCAAGATTTCCTGGTTGTAGCCCTGAGGCCCCTGTAACACCAAAGCATAAAACGTATATGCCCCTATGGGTACCTCTTCAGTTTGATGAAAATCCAGTTGCCCATCAGTGGGCTCAGATCTCTCTGACTTCTTGGGTACTCTCCCAACCCCTTCCCCTCCTTACTATTGTAGAATCCTCCCATGCAGTAACAACACTTCCCTGTCAATGACAGAATATTGAAACAAAGAACTACAGATGCTGGTTTATACCAAAGATTGACACACTGTGCTGGAGTAATTCAGCAGGTCAGGCAGCATCTCTGGAGAAATAGGTTAGGTGATGATTAGGTTGAAACCCTTCTTCCGACTGAAGAAGGGTCTCGTCTGAAGAAGGGTCCCAGCCGGAAATGTCACCTATCCTTTTGCTCCAGAGATGCTGCCTGATCTGCTGAATTATTCCAGCACTTTGTGTCTATCTTTGATAACAGAGTGTTGTTTGTATTGTGTTACATCCCTTGAGGACCTGGCTACCAAGATCATACCTGCTCTGCTGCAACCACTGTGCTACAACAGCTGTGCGTCAACAGTGAGATCTGCTCGCATGCCAATAGGGAATAACTTGCTGAAACCTACAATTTCACCCTCAGTTTTACACAGGCAATACCACAAATACAGTTCCGTGAATCACGTTGTGAATTCTCAATCTTTTATCAACTAACAGAAGTATTGTTAGACCAATCAGAAGATGATTTCCAGCGGTTAAAAATATGAATCGGAACAATATCTTGGCCACAAAAATCACATACTTTGCTTCCCTACCCTCGTGCTCACCAAGTTATGCACTTTCCTATTCTCTTACCTAAGCACAGCAAGAGCATTTTCTAAATTTTAATTATATAACATTATAATGGTTGTATTCTACATTCCACAAATTTCGAGCAGTCCCTGCATCTCAAATCGATTACTCTCCCAAGCTAAACATTAACTCCATTAGATATAACAAAATCATACAGCAGGATAGTTATTAAAATTAGAACAGTTTTGGGGATGAGGGATAACAATCTGATATTGTATTAAATACAGAATTTTATTTCATCCCTACAGTATTTGGTTTTCAAACATTGGTTATTAGCAGATCATTTGAACTAAAATGGAGAATAAGGTGTAATTTGTTGAAACTATTTATGTTCCGAAGAGACAGTTAACCTTCAGATTCCAACCAAGTTATAGTGGATAGAATCAGACTTCAGCAATGTTCTGCATGGGAGGTTAATTTTAATGTCTTTTTCTGCAAAAAAAAATTGTGCTTTTTATTCCTGACCTAAACAGCTGATTCAGCTTAAAATGTTTGAAATAAATGGAATAATTCATTGTTAGCATAACTCATAAAATCAGCAAAGCTCAAATAAAAGACATTATCACCCAAGCAGGAGTCCAATATGTGTTTGCATGTGTCAGCTAGTCTAGTAGTGTTTATTTGCCTTGCCCAAACAGCATGCAGACCACACATTTCTCTTCAGACAATTATGGAAGAGAACCTGTAGATATTTTAGTTGAAGAAGCATTTTTGCTGAAGAAAGGAGCTTTTCAGTCAATTGCTTTTGCAAACTACTGATAGCATTCTCGTCTATCAAAATGTCCCTTGCTGATGACGTTTCGGATTGGGGTTGGAGAATGTATTTGATAGCATGTTCACATATCACTGTGCTATTCTTCCATAAAATTGCCTCTGCATTAATTTAATTGAACAAGTTTATTCATGCAGAGATACTCTTGTTATGCAAGTACTTTTATCACTTGGAGAAAATTGTACATTTCTGAGGAACAGTATTTCTATCTGAAACCGTAATGAGTTGTGGGCGGCGCGACCGACGTCGCAGCGGCCTCTGCAGTCCGTCTGTCTTTTTTTTTGTCCCGTTGAGGGTATAGTTTGTTGTAGGTTTTTAACTATGTATGTGTTGGGGGTGGGTGGGGGAAACTTTTAAATCTCTTCCCTGTACGAGGACCTGGCCATTTCCCTGTGGGGACTCCGTTGTCGTTGGGGCCTAGCACCGTGGAGTGGGCTCCAACCGGAACGACCTGAGGGCTCCAGTCGCGGAGCCGGCGGAGCTGCGCACCTACCATCGCGGAGCTGGCCGGCTTCGTAGTGTGGAGAGCTGTGGTGGCGCACTGCTGTGGACCAACTTTGGAACTCAGAGGCTCTAGCTGCAGGTCCGGTGAATGGTGACATCGGGAGCTCGTGGGTCCCTGGTGGGAGACAACTTTTCGGAGCTCCCACAACGGCAACTTCTCCCACCCGAATTGCGGGGTTGAAAGTGACCTGGAGAAGGACCTTACATCGCCCAGCGCAGCTTTAAATGGCCGCAGGACCTGCCAGCACCCGTCGGGGGCTTTGACTTTGACATCAGGAGAGAAATGGAGAGCAAGGGAGAGACAAGACTTTGCCTTCCATCACAGTGAAGAGGAGATTCACTGTGATGGATGTTTGTGTAAATTGTGTTGTTGTGTGTCTTTGTTCTTTTCTTGTTGTATGACTACAGAAACCAAATTTTGTTTGAACTTCATGTGAGGTTCAAATGACAAATAAATGGTATTGTATTGTAATGTGAGATGATAACAGGAAAATCATGTTTATTGAGTATTTGTCCACAGGCATCCCATAGTACCTAACAACTAATTCAATTAGCATAAATCAAAGTGCTGGAGGAACTGGATTATGCAGGAACTATTGTGTGAAATGGACAAAGATTCTGATTATTTAAACTCCAAACAAAGGTCCTGACACAAAACCTCATCTGTCCATTTCCCTCCACAGATGCAGCCTGACCAGCTGAACTCCTTCAGCTGTTTTTTTTTGCTTAAGATGCCATCATCTGCAGTTTCTTGTGTCTTCAACCAATTCATTGATGTTGAAACATGCAAGCAATTGCATTGTTAATAAGGACAACCAGTGGCACAGTTGATAGAAACCGGGGTTCAATCCTGACCGCAGATGCTGTCTGTGTGGAGATTGCACAAAGAAGTGTGGGTTTGTAGGTTAATTGGTCTCCATAAATGGCCCCTAGTGTGTAGGGAGTGGATAGCAAGTAGGATAATATAGAACTAGTGTGGAACAGTGATTGATCGTTGGCGTGGACTCAGTGAGCCGTAGGGCCTGATCCCATGCTGTATCTCTAAATTGCAAAGCTGTGTACTTCAAAGTTTGCATTTCTAAATAAGGGATGAAGTAATTCACTGGACTGTCATGAGTCCATGTGAAAGGACTTGTGTTGGTCAGATTGCAAGCTTGTCCAAATTAGAAATGAGTGAGCTCAAAAATGGGAAAACAAGAAAATGCAAAAATATCAAGCCTAATCGTGTCCTTAAAGCCCCTTTGCTGGTGATGGTACTGAGTGGGTGATGTAGGGGTGGGCCTGACTGGCAATGCTGTCAGTACCTGCTGCAGGCTGCACTTGATCCACATGCTCCTCTGTAGGGCTTTCCAGCCTTGTAGGAAGGTATCATGCAAGTTGGAGCTGATTTCTTCATTGCAAGCCCGCTCACTAGTAGGATGCCTGGCACAAGCTGAGTGTGCACTTCAGCCTTTTTCATTAAGCTAGCTGTTCACTTTTGAGCCCTCCTTTACATGAAATAAGCTCCTGGAGACTGACTCCCGTTCCCCAACTCCCCCATCTTTGCACATCCCAATCCTAAACTTTAATTTCCAGTTTCATGGATTTTGTTGTGTTTTATGACTGCTGGCAGACCAATTTCCCTACTGGGATAAATAAAGTTCTATCGTATCGTATTGTGTCGTATCTGTAAGATTAATCCTTGTAGTGAAGGCAAACTCTGCAGCTCCAGGGAAGTTTATAATGGTCTTTTCAAAGCTTATCCCAATGGACGTGAGAAATGCTATATTAAGACAAATGATAATATATGGAATTGATGGGGTCTCACGCTGAATGGATGAATTTGGCCTCAAATGGAATGGGAGCAATGGTGAGAGCACAGGCTGACCATGGTTGCATTTCAACAGCCGCATTGTGTCATGTAAAGCATGCATTTGTGTGCCTTGCATGCTAGAATGTGCAACCTCGTAACCACAAATTCATTGAAACTGACCCAGCAGACACACAGTCAGGAAATAAAAGCTAAATAATTATATAGAAAATACAGAAAAAGTTGGTGAATTTCATTTTTTTCCTAAAGTATTGATCTGTACCTAAAATACCAGGACACTGGAGATTTGCTTTCAGAGTCAACTTAAGAAGCTTCTGAAATTAAATGTCATTCAGATCTTACGTGCCCTCAAATGTTTGTGAAAACAATTCTGATATGCTCCGATTCTTTTAAATGGAAAGGTCAACCTCAATCTTCTTCTCAATGGCTAGTGGACATTGAAGTTCTAACTTTTACATTATCAACATGCATCAACCATACTGTTCCAAGGATTTATTTCACCGATCCTTTTATATCGTAGAAAGAAAGGTCAAATAACAACTACCTGTCATTCCCCCCAAAAAAGAACTGTCTTCATTCCTGACATTCCAAGAAGACTGCTCACTTGAGCTACTTTCCTTAACAGGATCACTATTCTGAACTTCTTTATCATTTTACACATATTGAAGTTTCATCTTGATTGTTAGTCCTTATTTCCTTAGTCCTTTGTAGGAAAAGGAAATTAAAGCTGAGATCGCCTTTCCCTCCCTTCAGCTACCCCATCAAAGAGGCAGCTTTTCAGTCTGACCATTGACAGTCTGCAAGGGTAAAGTACTTTTAAAGCAATGAAATAGCCCAAGTGATTCACAGAATATAATCAAACAAACACTGAAAGTGAGCTCAAGGAGGTATTAGTTCAGATGATAAGATACTCTGCCTATAAAAAGGCCATCAGCACATCAGCCCATTGTTTCTCCTCCACATGAATTGCCTCTCCAGTCCCCTTCATTTAAGCTGATCATCACATGAGAAGCCCTTTCAGACCCCTTGTATTTTTTGATATTCCATGGATCCATGTTGTCCAGCTAATACCTTTGTCATTCTAAGTATTCTCTGTATAGCAAATATCTATTGAAGGGTACAAGGTAATTTACACACTCCATGGCATGCAGATTTGTAGGTTTGCCTCAGTAAAAATTGTAAATTGTCGCCAGTGTGTAGTGTATGCTAGTGTAATGGTGATTGCTGGCCAGCATGGACTCGGTGGGCTAAAGGACCTGTTTCGCGTTCCAATTCTAAACTAAACTAAACTAAACCTTCAACAAATTTCCTGCTGCAAGACAGTTACTCACTGGATCAGAACTATGGGATGAGAGGAAACTATTCATCTTTGTTGCCTCTACTCTGGAACCAAGATGATTCCAACCTCAGTCAATAACAATAACCAAAACGCTGCAAAAGTACTGACATGGAGGTTGAATTTCCAGTCATTGTTAACTCCTTCATTGAAATACATGAATAAATGAGCCTTACTCTAAAAACCTGGAAGATGGTGTTCCAGCTATCAACCCTGCTGCTCAACATGAATCCACAAAAATCAGGATGCACAATGTGACCCAACAAAATGTTCCATATCTCAGAAGCCAGTTTTTCTGCTAGGGCAGATAATTAATTTGAAATTAACCATCGTCTACGATGTGGTAATGAGGAATACTGAAAGATAAAAATCTCAAACCCAACATCAAGTTCAAGGTCACAAAGTCATAGAGTGAAACCACACAGAAACAGAATACAGGCATAGTCATAGAGTCACACAGTGTGTGGAAAAAGTCAATTTGGTGCAACTTGTCCACACTGACTAACATGTCCCATTCACACATCACACTTGCCTGCGTTTGGCCCATATACCTCAACTTCCCTATCCACATAATTGTCTAATTGCTTCAGAAACATTGTAATAATCCCTGCCTCAACTACCTCCTCCAGCAGCTCATTCCTTACACCCACATCCCTTTGTGTGAAAAAGTTACCCCTCAGATTCCTATAAAATGTTCCCCCCTTCATCTTAAACCTATGCCCTCTGGTTCTTGATTACTGTACTCTGGGCAAGAGACTCTGTGTGTCTACCCGATCTATTCCTCTCATGATTTTATACGATACGATAGAACTTTATTCATCCCAGGAGGGAAATTAATTTGCCAAGTCATAAAAAACACAGAATACATGAATTATGAAAATAAAGTGACAAGTGGTAAGGCTTTGGGGATGTGTAAAGATTGAGGATGTGAGGCGGTGGGGGTCAGTCTCAGTCTACCCCACGACAGAAGGGGGAGGAGTTGTAAAGTTTGATAGCCACAGGGAAGAAAGGATCTCCTGTGCCGTTCTGTCCTGCATCTTTGTGGAACCAGTCTGTTGCTGAAGGTACTCCTCAGGTTGACCAGTGTGTCATGGAGGGGGTGAGCTGTATACACTGATGTATAATGATTTAAAACATGTTGATGTTTGCCATCGGGTACTTATGTATACTCATCCCATTTACCAGCATTTGACGATCAAGTGCTCATCCAGATGCTTCGTAAATGTTGTGGGAAAACATGCCTCCACCACTTTCTCAGAAGATGCATACCGGACCTCAACCACCATCTGCGTAATAAATTCCAACCTCAGATCCATCTAAACCTTTTACTCATCACCAACAATGTATGCCCTCTGGTCGTTGAGAACTCTTGCCATGGGGAAGCTTTTCTCACTATTTATTCTTCATATGCTTCTCATAAATATATATGCTTCTATACGATCACCTTAAGGGCCTGTCCCACTTGGGCGACCTAATCGGCGAGGTCTGGCGAGTTTGCCCTCATCGTATACTCGCAGTATGGTTGACACGAGGTCGTAGGAGGACTTCGTAAATCTCCTTCATGCTCGAGAGTGGTCTCCGCGTACTCGGGGCTTCAGCTAGGTTGCGGCGTTTTTTTCAATATGTTAAAAAATGCCCGCGAGTAAAAAAAGGTTGCCATGGAAAAAATCAATACTTTTTTTACTCATAGGTTTTGTCGTAGTAGGTCATGGTGGGTCATAGTAGGTCGGCATGTTAGTCATACGTAGTTGAGGGTAGTCGAATGTTGTCGTAGATAGTCTTCATCATGGTCGAAGGGAGATCGAAGGAGGTAGTCTTCATTCTCCACTATTCGGTGTACAATTCGGTTCCCGCAGTTGGTCATAGCTAGTCTTCAACACAGCTGAAGGAGGTCTTCTACATAGTCGAAGGAGTTCTTCAACATGACATTTTTTCAAACTCTTCTAAACTCGCCAATTTGGTCGCCCAAGTGGGACAGCCCTTTTAGGTAGACACAGGCAAGAGGTGCTTTTGATAGGCAGATGGTTGGAACAAAGGCCAAATATAAAAACAAAAAGTGGAAGTGAAGAGTTGAAGATTGTGAAGGCAGGGGAAGGAAAGTAGCCAGAGGGGTTTGTGGGGGGGGGGGGGGGGGGGGGGGGGGGGGAAGAAATAGGTGGCAGAAGTAGGTGGGATAGGCCGATTTACTTAGAGGTCACCAAAAATTGGAAAATTCAATATTCACATAATCGCTACCCAAACAGAGTATGAAGTGCTGGTCCTCCAGTTTGCGTGTGCTCTTAATATGGCATGGCAGCGACTCAAGACAAACAGGTCAATGTGCAAATGGAAAGGGGAGTTAAAACTGTAGCAACCAGAAGATCCAGTGGGCCTTGGCACTCCTCATACACGTCAGTTTAAGTTTGATCTGCTATGCTCTAACTTACCAGCTGATCAATATTATTTTGTAACATAATACTACCCACCTCAATATTAACTCCATTAATTTATTCTATATTTACTGATCATATCCATAATATTCATATCTAGTCATTAATGTGTACCACAAACAGCAATAATTCTTTGGGTACATTGATCATAGGTTTCCAATCATAAAGGCAACCCTTCATTATCAACTTGTCTCACCTATCACCAAGCTGACTTTGCATTCAATTTGCCAACTTGCCTTAGATGCCATGGGATCCAACCTTTTGGACAACTTGTCCATGTGGAATGGCGTCAAAGGCCTCACTGAAGTCCAGAAAAAAAGCACCACAAACACTGCACTTTGTTTTTCAATATATTGAATTATTCCTTCAAAAAACAATTCCATTAATCGGACAAGATCTGCCAATGACAGTTTGGTACAGAGGCACAGTGGTAGAGTTGCTGCCTTATAGCGCCAGAAACCCTGGTTCGATCCCGACTACAGCTGCCGCCTGTACGGAGTTTGTACGTTCTCCCTGTGAATGCGTGGGGTTTCTCCGGGTGCATCAGTTTCACTCCCACAGGAATGATGCCAAGTTGACAATGACAATGAAGTGAGGAGGTGCTGGCAATCAGGCTTGTCCCAGCTGCTCAAGCAGCCCCATCTTCGCCTCAAAGAGAAGTTTCTTGCAGTTTCAGGATGTCCTGGCAGCTTAGTCTTGCCTTAAAGGAGCTGCTTGGTGTTGATGGTCTCAGACAGCTCAGTCTTGGCCTCAAAGAGGGGGCACTGGTGATCGTACCCTTGGCCTGGCAGCTCAGCCTTTGCACTCCATAAGGGACATAGTCTCTCATCATCTGTGGGCAGGTGAGGAGACACTGACAGTCTCAGCCTTGCCCTGATACCTCAGTCTTTGCCTCATAGAGGAGGCACTGGTCCTCTCTGGATTGTCCATACAGCTCAGTCTTGCTCCGAGCCTGCGCAACAAAACACAGCTAGTGGGTTTCCATGCTAGTTTCTCTCTTCCTTTCTCACCACCAACTATTGTGGAACTGCCTTGGCTTTAAGGAGTAATGTTGACGAGATGCAGTTGAGTTAATGTAGTGATAGTGAATTGGCTGCAGCTGTTGCTCCACTGGTCGGAGCCTCAGCTCAGTCTGGAGCGCTGGCCAGGGTGCCGGTTTTCTCCAGCAGGCGGTGCTGTCCATGGTGCTGGTCTTCAGCTCCTCCTGGCCTGTCTGCCATTAATGGAAATCAGAGCGGCATTTAGGGATGCCGCGAGACCATCATCACGGTTCTAATAAACAAACAATGGATAATATTTAAAGAATAAATATATTAATAAATGTGTTAAGTGGTTGCCCCTCATAGCCCTTTTAAATCGTTCCTTTTCAACTTAAACTTATTTCCTCCAGGTGTTGATTTCTCTTCCCTGGAAAAATACTGCGTACATTCACCACCTTATTTCAGTTTAGTTTAGTTTAGAGATGCAACGCACAAACAGACCCTTCAGCCCACGGAGTCCGCAACAACCAGCGATCTTCGCACACTAACACTCCTCCTACACACACTAGGAACAATTTACATTTTATAGCCAATTAACCTACAAACCTGTTTGTTTTTGGAGTGTGAGAGGAAACCGAAGATCTTGGAGAAAACCCACGCAGGTCACGAGGAGAACGTACAAACTCTGTACAGACAGCACCCGTAGTCGGGATCGAACCCAGGTCTCTGGAGCTATAAGGCAGTCGCTCTACCACTACACCACTGTGCCATCCTTTATCTCTGCCCCTCATTATTTTATACAGGTCTATAAGATCACTCCTCAGTTTCACAATTGCAAGAAATAAGGTCCTAACTTCTCCAGCCTCTTCCTATCTCAGGCCCCTGAGTCTCGGTAATACACTTGTGAATTTCATTTGCCTTTTTCCAGCTTAAGAATGTGTTTCCTATAGCAGAACATTTAAAATTGTACACAATGCTCCAAGTGTGGTATTTTCAACATCTTGTTCAATTGCAACATAACATCCCAACTTTTTATC
This sequence comes from Raja brachyura, assembly GCA_963514005.1. The sequence goes on from OY740783.1 coordinate 78,082,488, forward strand.
CCAACTCCTGTAATTTTTTATTTCATTCCCCCCCCCCCCCCTCCACCTCATAATCAATCATGTGGCACTGGTGGCTAAAGGGATCAGGGGGTATGGAGAGAAGGCAGGTACGGGATACTGAGTTGGATGATCAGCCATGATCACAGTGAATGACGGTGCAGGCTCGAAGGGCCAAATGGCCTACTCCTGCACCTATTTTTCTATGTTTCCATGTTCTATGTTTCTATCAGAAGAAAGATTCGGACCTGATATGTCACCTATTCATGTTCTCCAGTGATGCAGCCTGACCCGCTGTGTTACTCAGATGCTTTAAGCCCTTCCACCATCACCCTATGCTTCATATCAGCAAGCCCAGTATGTATCCAATTCGCTAGTTTTCTTAGGATCTCATAACGTCTAGCTTTCCAGAAAAGCCTACCATGCAGGACCTTGCCAAAGGCCTTGCTAAAGTCCATATATAAACAACATTCATCACTCTGCTATAATCAATCCTCTTGCTTCCATCTCCAAATGACTACAACAGATTTGTGAAACATGATTTCCCCAAAATCCCACACACAGTCCTTGTCTCCCTAAATGCTGGTTGATCCTGTCCCTTAGAATCCCCTGAGGCGAGTATTATATTTATGTATGTTTGCTGATGATACAAGGTAGTGATAGGATGCAGGCTTCAGTGAAATTTGCACAGGCTACATGAATGTGCAAAGACACAACTGTCACAAAATTCTCCAACTTGGTGATATTCATCTAAATTGCATGCAGAATGTGTCACAATCAATCCATGGGTCCTAAATGGATTGCAATCAGCAATATATCCTTGATCAGTCGCTTAAAAATCTCTGAGATCCAGTGATTTGCTTTGGTGAGGGCAAGAGAGAGAAAGGTAGTGATATATATATTTTGAGTTCTTAACGCAGTTTTCAGTTCCTTTTTGTTCCCTTTCCTATAGAGAGAATAGAGCAGGAAATGAACAAACATGCTCCTAAAGGTATGATTTAAATTGGTTTACGGGCTGAAAAGATGATTGTGACAAGTTCCTTAGTCCGGCAAATTTTAGTGTAATACCCTGCTCGCAATGCAAAAAAACAGCATCTGTAGAGTGTGGGGTTTTGGGCCATACGTGTCAAGACAGTAAACTGGCTGGTGGGTCAGCTCCTGACAGGTTGCACCTCTTTCATCTTTCCAAAACTTACACAAATGAAAATAATTTTGAACAGTTGTCAGTGCTGGGAATTCTGATTCCTCATACCATTTATCTCATTGGCACTTTAACATGTTGGTGAAGGACAAACGGTCCTTCCCAGCCCAAAATGAATATTAACAGCAATAAAACTGGTGCATGTACTGATATGAAAAGATCTTGCCCAAATATTTAGCCTATTATATGGTAATGCCCCTGCACTGCAGCCCCATCATACTAAAGTGTTCAAAGATTGAAAATGTTTCAATGTTTATGAGTTTCCAAGCCATTTGAAATGCATGAGAATGATAAATATTTATTTTCTCTATCAATTTTATTAGAGTGCCAGAAAGTGTAGTGACCTTGAAGTCACTGTGAAATTAGAAGAACCATTTATCTTTCTCACTCTGAGAAAACAAACTGGCACCAACATCTTTGGCAATTCAAAGCAAAGCGAATATGTTTATTGAAAAGTTGTCACAATACAAAGACCATGTCACTTCTTTACATGTGTAGGAAGGACGTGCAGATGCTGGTTTACACAGAAGATAGACACAAAATGCTGGAGTAGCTCAGCGGGTCAGGCAGCATCTCTCGAGAAAAAGGAATAGGTGACATTTCAGGACAAAAACCTTCTTCAGGGTCAAGGCCAAATTAATTCCTTCTGCCATCTCAACCCACATTCTCTCGTTATTTTCAATAGGCAGATGACGTACAAACTCACTCTCAATCTAACCCTTATCTCACTTTCTTTCATATATTTCAGAAACTCAAGAACCATGAAGGAAGAGAGAGAAGGAAGTGAAGACACCTCAAAGCCAAAATTTTCAGAGGCATTGCGTGTTCTTACAAATGGGTTAAAAAGGATTTAAGATTAAGGGGTAAGCCATTTGGAACGGAGATGAGTAAACACTTTTCTCACAGAGAGTTGTGAGTCTGTGGAATTCTCTGCCTCAGAGGGCGGTGGAGGCCGGTTCTCTGGATACTTTCAAGAGAGAGCTAGATAGGGCAGTTAAAGACAGCGGAGTCAGGGGATACGGGGAGAAGGCAGGAATGGGGTATTGATTGGGGATTACACAAAAAGCTGGAGAAACTCAGCGGGTGCAGCAGCATCTAAGGAGCGAAGGAGATAGGCGACGCTTCGGGTCGAGACCCTTCTTCAGACTGGTCAGGGATCAAGGAAACGAGAGATATAGACAGTGATGTGGAGAGATAAAGAACAATGAATGAAAGATATGCAAAAAAATATCGATGATAAAGGAAACAGGCCATTGTAAGTTGTTTGTAGTGTGAAAATGAGAAGCTAGCACGACTTGGGTGGGTGGGGGGGGGAGATAGAGAGAGAAGGGATGCCAGGGCCCGAGGGCTGAGGGAGAGGTGGGAAGAGGAGGAGGCAGCCTGGGTTAACAGAATTGAGAAAATTCAATGTTTAAGCCCAGAGGATGCAGACTCCCCAAGCGGAATATGAGGTGCTGTTCCTCCAACTTGCGGTGTTGCTCACTCTGGCCGTGGAGGAGGCCCAGGACCGAGAGGTCGAATACGGAATGGGAGGGGAAGTTGAAGTGCTGAGCCACGGGGAGGTCGGGTTGGTTATTGTGGACCGAGCGGAGGTGTTCGGCGAAACGATCGCGCAGCCTCCGCTTGGTCTCACCGATGTAGATCAGCTGGCATCTGGAGCAACGGATGCAGTAGATGAGGTTGGCGGAGGACTATCTGTTGTATGCGCCGGCTGGTGGGGTGAAAGGTGAGGACCAGGGGGACTCTGCCCTTGTTGTGAGTGGGGGAATGGGGAGAGAGGGCAGTGTTGCGGGGTATGGAGGAGACCCTGGTGTGAGCCTCATCTATAGTGGGGGAGGGGAAACTCCGTTCTATGAAGAACGAGGACATTTGTGATGACCTGGTGTGGAACACCTCATCCTGGGAGCAGATGCGGTGTAGACGGAGGAATTGGGAATAGGGGATGGAGTCCTTACAGGAAGCAGGGTGGGAGGAAGAGTAGTCCAGGTAGCTGTGGGAGTCAGTTGGTTTGTGGTGGATGTCGGTCAGGAGTTTATCACCTGCAATAGAGATGGTGAGGCCAAGGAATGGTAGGGAAATGTCAGAAATGGTCCAAATGTATTTGAGTGCCGGATGGAAGTTGGTGGTGAAATGGATGAAGTCAGTCAGTTGTGTGTGGGTGCAGGAGGTGACACCAAAGCAGTCGTCAATGTAACGGAGGTAAAGGTCGGGGTGGGGCCCTGGTACGCCGAGAACAAATATTGTTCGACGTGCCCGACAAAGAGGCAGGCGTAGCTAGGGCCCATGCGTCTGCCCATAGCTACGCCTTGTGTTTGGAGGAAATGGGAGGAGTCAAAAGATAAGTTATTGAGGGATGATCAGCCACAATCACATTGAATGGCGGTGCCGGCTCGAAGGGCCAAATGGCCTACTCCTGCACCTATTGTCTATTGTCTAAAAAGGAACTTCATGCAGTATGCAGAGACTGCAAGCTTAAGGAAAACATCTACTGCAGTAGAACAAATGAAATCTTCAGACTGAGCTACAGAAGGAGAATTATTAGTGGAAATATCAAAATGCTAGATGTACTGAAAACATCTCTCTGAACATCTGGCTGGAATGTGAATAAACATGGAAGAATCACAGCACCAGCTACATGAAGAGCTTAAAGTCTATCATTCCCAGCATTAAATATATCATTATCATGGCTTATGCATATATGGACCGAGCAATATGCACTACTTCCGACTTGCGTCATCTCTTCCAATGCAGCACATCTTTTCTTTGGCAGATAAGCAGAATTACAGAGACATCAGTCCAACTGGAAACAGAAACTCATCCAATCTCAGAGTGGCAGTAAATCTACCCGCACGGATCATTCTCTATCATTTGCTTTGCAGTTGCCTGGTGGCCAACTAACCCATTCTGCAGCAATCAAGCCAAGATTGACCTCCAAGCCTTGGCAATTGAAAGTTTGCAGCCAACCATTGCAAAAGCACCTGCTAGGAGCACAAGGAGAACCAATGCACATGGAAGGTGGCAAGGAATCCAAAAGCATGATGTGTCCTTGTTAATTAATTTATAAAATCTGAATTATGTAATCATCTCCTGATTGATGTGGTTGTTTTGTTAACAAAGGAACAATTTGGTGGGCGGAGATGGAAGAGACTATTACATGGGAGAATGTGTGGTGTACTTCAGATCATTGCTCCTGACCACTGACCATGTACCTGCATTTCTGTAAATAAAACCTCCATCTTCCATTCCCCTCCCACCTTTCCTCCTCCTATTCATTGTTCACCCACTCGTCAGCTGGTCCTTTTAAAGGTTGTTGCCTTGAAATTATTCTGTACCTTATCATGACATGAAGGCCTTCAAGTTTTGCTGGCTCTGAGCGGAGCAATCTCATTGGTCCTCTCTGGCCATGTTGTGCAAACAGCAGTATCGTGCACATCCTTGATACCAATCTGTTGACGATTAGGTGCAACTATCCCCAGTGATGTTTCCAGACTCATCTCCACCACCTGCATTTATAGAGTCTGCTGCTGAATTCTGTCACTTTATGGAAATTTGATCATTTCCAAGATATCATAATAACGTGACTACTTTAGGTATGTAAAATGTCAATTGATTTCAATATCTTTAGTTATGTTTTCTCAATAAACTAATGAGGAAATAGTTACCTTGGTTTATACATTTACCTTATGAGTCCCTATAAATATTGGTCTGCTATCCTGATTCACTTCTTCACTGAAAATCTTCACTCATATCATTACCCTTCACCTTTCTATTAATTAGAATTATTCCCTCATTTTCCAAGAAACCCCTTTGTGATTCTACATACACTATACATGGCATGTATTCAATTTGCTCATTTTTCCTGGCCAACATAGTCCCTTATTATACACTGAGCGCACAAACATCACTTGCAAAATTTACAGGACATATTAGGTACAAGCTATTTAAAATGCAAATGACACAAACATATCTGCAGTTATTGTGCACCATTCATGGAATTGGTAAAATTGGTTCAGCAGCTTGCATTTGTGCACTCTGATATTTTTACATTATTTTAAAACTGATCTGTTACAACAATCATTTATGAAATTGCTGAGACCCTGAAGAATACTTTCAACATTGTGGGACTGGGGTAGGGACAGGGGGCAGCATTTGTTGGTAAATTATTAATTCCTACATAAAAGGTTACCGCACATCTCCAACACTCAGCTTCAACACTCAGATAAGAAGAAAGTTAAGACTGACTGGCAGAAAATCGATTGAACTCTCTTGCTCAGGATTTGCCTGGGCAAACACATATCGCCAACCTCTGTTACCCAATGGACGTGACATTTTTCACACATTTCTTATTCTGCTTCCTGCTTATCCAGTCTTAAAACATTTGCCCATGGCATAGATCTTCCATCATTTGCTGAATAAAACAGATTCTTAATGAATCGTAGCTTAACAGTTCACACATCATGTTATATTTTACATTAATTGATTCTCATATTTTAATAACCAAATACCATACAATTACAAGCTATATGGTAAAATGAAACAGCTAAATGTTCATTGTACAGTAGTTGATGATCCCAGAATATATATTAAATTGTCCCTCAAATGTGTTCCCAGCACTCTTTTAAGTCCATTACATCAGTCTCATTCTACCAATTCCCATGGATATCCTAGGCTTTCTTAATCTAATTGATATCATTTTCTTTCCCAGAAAATGATGTTGTAGTTGTAAACATTTACTGTTTAAAATGGTGAGCAAGAGCTGACATCATTTGTTTCACTGAGCGATGTCATTACAATGATTTTAGAGAGTGATAAGCAATGTTATTGTGTAAGTGTGGGACAACAACATGAGAACACAAGAAAAAGAAATAGAAGCAGGAGTGGGTTACTCAGCCTGCTCTGCCTAGAAATAGGATCACTGCTGATTTTGTACTTCAATATAACTTTCCTGCACTAACCTTATTTCCCTTGATTATCCATGCACATAAAACTATATTGATCTCTGTTTTTACCATATGAGGCATCATTTAATAAGATGAGGACTGTAAACTCTTAAGTTTTGAAAGTGATTTAATTTAATTGTATATCACATTTACGGGACTTGATATGGTCTGAGCAAGGATGATGTTTTGACTGGGTGGGGTGTCTTAAACAAAAGGACAGGAGAGAGATAAGAGTGGCTGAGCAGTCACTGCCCCTTTGGGTCTTGAACTCCTAAGGTTCACCCCTCCCCCTCTGGGTGAAGGAATTTCTTTCCTGATACTTTTTTTCTGGACAGCTTACCCAGAGGAAGCATCAAACATGCTTACCCAGAGGAAGCATCAAACCCTGTCACGTACTACAAAATCTCCTCCTGAGATGGAACAACAAAAGAGACATGGTCAGTCATCAGACAATGAACTCTGTAAGCAGAGTATGCAGATAATTTAATGTCGTTCCTCTAATATCAGGGTAATTATGCAATATCACAGTAAACAAATGACTTCAATGATGGATACAGGGTGAAATATATAGAGACCCAAAACACTTGTTTATCTAGCAAATCTTTGGATTAACATCTGAAGATTAGGATTTTTATGTTATAAATTTGTTAAACAACTGTGCCAGTACCACTGTTCTGGTCATTCTTCAGAAAAATATATAATTGCGATAAAAATGTATAGATTTTTTTTACAACGTGGAATGAATCATGATAATCAGTGTCATTTTGGTTGAGACATGGTTAACTGCATAATAGTTCTGTTATTAATCATTAATGTTCTGAAACATCACATTTGGATTTTAAGTGAGGAGCAGGTGTGTTTTGTGTTGTCCTGTGGGAGTGCAAGAAGAGATCTTGCTGAAAGAGACACAGGGAACACCGGATTCTAGAATCTATGTAGAATATAGTGCTGGAGTAATGCAGTGGGCCAGGCAGCATCCGTGACGGACATGGATAGGCATTGTTTCGAGTTGGGATCCTTCTTCAGACCATTTGGAGTGGGGGTGGGGGGGGAGGTCAGAAAGGACAGTTGGGGGCAAGTTGGGGGAAAGGCAAAGCTTGGCTAGTGATAGGTGGGTGCATGTGAGGAGAGAGATTGATAAACAGATGGATGAAGTAGTTGATATAGGCTAGAGGTGAAAAAGACGAAACGCCTACTAACTGAAAGGTTGCGACGCCTAAATGCAAACTAACTGAAAGGGCGATACGCCTAAAAGCCAACGAACCAAAACGCTGTGTCACCTAAAAGCAAACTTACCGAATGGCCACACTGTTGAAATGCCACCTACCCGAAAGGCAGCGTCGCCCACAAGCCAAAGGACCGACTGCCGCTCAACAGAAAAGTCCAATAACGGACATGACATTGCCAGGGGGCGGGACTTGTCAGCGATTGGTCCAGACCCCTGTGTTCCTCACATCTCTGTGAAGGCATGAACATTGTCCCACTCCTCCGCTGCACCCGACCCACAGCCCGCAGAGGGTGGCCGTGGGAGAGTGGGGTCTGTCCACCTTCGGCCGCTTTCACCTTGGTGCTTGGGTTCAGATTGCCCAGTCACCTATGGCTTGTGTGGGTAAATGAACCCCACGCTCCCGTCTCCCCTTCTCTCTCCCCTCTTCTCTCTCTCTCACCCTCTCTCTCTCCCTTCTCTCTCTCCCTTCTCTCTCCTCCTCTCTCTCCCTTCTTCTCTCTCCACTCTTCTCTCTCTCCTCTTCTCTCTCTCCTCCTCTCTCTCCACTATTCTCTCTCCCCCCTCTCTCTCTACCTTCTCTCGCCCCCCCCTTCTCTTTCTTCCCATTCTCTCTCTCCCCCTTCTCTCTCTCACCCTTCTCTCCCCCCCCCCCCCTTCTCTCTCCCTTCTCTCTCCCTTTCTGTCCCCCTACCCTCTCTCCTCTGTCTCCACCTGCGGGATCGTCCCACATTCACCGCCATCGGACCCCAACCCCCACACCAGGATGATTCCCACGCACAAAACAGGCAGCAACTCTGGAGAGAAGGAATGGGTGGCGTTTCGGGTCGAGACCTTTCAGACGCACTCTGAAGAATGGGTGGAGATGGAGGAGAGAGACAAAGGGGAGAGAAGGGGAAAGAGAGAAGGGAGAGAGAGGAGGGGGGACGAGAGAAGGGAGAGAGAGAGGAGAGGAAGAGCGAGAAGGAGAGAGAGAAGAGTGAAGAGAGAGGAGGGGAGAGAGAGAAGGGGAGCGAGAAGAGGGGAGAGAGAGGAGGAGAGAGAAGAGATGAGAGAGAGGAGAGAGAAGGGAGAGAGAGAGGGGAGAGAGAGAAGGCTGAGAGAAGGGGAGACGGGAGCGTAGGGTTCATTTTCCTACACAAGCCATAGGTGACTGGGCAATCTGAACCCAAGCACCAAGTTGAAAGCTGCCAAAGGTGTACAGGCCCCACTCTCTCCGTGGGCTGTGGGTCGGGTGGAGCGGAGGTTTGGGACAATGTTCATGCCTTCACAGTGATGTGATGGACGCTGGGGTCTGGGCCAATCGTTGACAAGTCCCGCCCCCCAGCAACGTCAAGTCCGTTATTGGACTATTCTGTTGAGTGGCAGTTGGTCCTTTGGCTTGTAGGCGACGCCACCTTTCGGGTAGGTGGTGTTTCGACAGAGCGGCCATTCGGTAATTTTAGTTTTAGGCGACGCAGTTTTTCGGTTTGTTGACTTTTAGACGTCCCGTCCTTTAAGTTAGTTTGCATTTAGGCGTCCCATCCTTTCGGTTAGTAGGCATTTCGTATTTGGACTCTTTCAGTTTATTGGCATTTCGGCCTCGTTTCCATTCGGTTATTTGGCTTTGACTTCTTTGCTTCGGCTTCTCATCTGTTGGCGTCGCATCCGGGTACCATCCTGGCCAATGTTTAACTGACAAATTAGATCTTGTTACCTATGTAATAACCTTCTGCAGGAGTCTTATCCAAGATATGAAACTCTTTTTATTGTTGCAGAAGGAATCAATGTGCAAAGTGGAAAACAAAAATCAATATTAGAAGATCCGAAGAAGATTCTCCCAGCTTGATGTTTTTTTCTTCCTTTCAACATTTTGTTTTACTAAGTTCCCTAGTCAATTTTTCCTTGCAATTATGTGCCATGATTAGTTTGGTAGAGCTCCAAACTGGGAAATAGAAGCTCTCCTTTAATTCATTTGTTCGATTTCTTGAAAATGCAACTATAAAAACAACAGCTATACTCCATATCCTTCTGTTTTCAGTCAAGTGACACAGTCAGTAGATAAAACACTATTTACTGCTGAAATGTGTGGGAGGGAAAGTGAGAATAACACTCAAACTGCACTGAGATCTAAATCAACGCTGGGCTAACAGCTGACCAGCACAGCCTGTTGTAACAGTGCACCATTTCTCCCTGCATCATATCAGAACCTATTATTCTCTCATTTGCAGTACTTTATTTAGGTATTTCACCCTTATGGTACTTTGACGAATCATTACTCTAGCTAATGTCTGCGTAAATTAAATGTGGTTTAACCCAGAAAAAAGATGTGACGGTTGTGAAGCTCAAGGTAAGTGCATGTCAGAGAAGGGTGAGAGAGAGAGTTGGGGTCGATGGTACATGAGATGTTGCCACTTGGTATTTTGACAAACAAAATGTGTCTAAAGTCAGAACGTTTCATGAGAGTTCCAAAAGCTTAAGTATATCATTATTAGTGAAAAAAAATACAATGTTCAGTTCATTTCAATCCATGATCCTTTTTTTATTGGAGCTGGAGCTGTGATTGAAAGCATCAGGAGCTGCAAATGATAATAAGCAGGTTTTTTTTAACAATACTCATTACAATCTGTTAAGGTGAATTGAAGGACACATGCATTGAACCATATTTCCACACATTGGTTCTTGGTAAATTAATGCTCACATCAAATGCACATCTTTAATTTCATCAATGCCCATCTTTTCAAAGAGATGATCAGACAGAGTATCAAGTTCCCTGAGTCTAACATATTACTTGCTACAACAACAATAAATATGACTATTTCCATTTATATAGTGGTATTAGCAAAATAATTTGTGTACATTTCATAGGTGTGCTATCAAACAACATTTAATACTGAACCAGATAAGATTTATTTTCTAGTTTTAGAGTACAGCGTGGAAACAGGCCCTTCCGCCCATCGAGTCCGCGCCAACCAATGATTTCCCTTACAGAACTATCCTACACATGAGGGACAATTTTGGAATGTGGGAGAAAACCGGAAGGCAAGGAGAAAACCCATGCAGTCATAGGGAGAATGTGCAAATTCTGTACCGACAGCATCCATAGTCAGGATCGAACCCGGGTCTCTGACGCTGCAAGGCAACAACTCTACCGCTGTGTACACAAAAGGCTGGAGAAACTCAGCAGGTGCAGCAGCATCTAAGGAGCGAAGGAGATAGATGATGTTTCGGGTCGAGACCCTTCTTCAGACCATTCCAGTGAAACTCTACCGCTGTGCCACTTTGCTGCCCTGTCATGATGTTCAGGGAGATGACCAAAACCCTGGCCGATGGTAGGCTTTAAGCAACATCTTACACTATGAAAGAGTGATAGGAGAGGAAATCTTACGTTAGTTAGTGGATGAAATCATGGATGACTAATAGTGGATTGATTGGATTTGGAAATCAACAAGAGGCTAGTACCGGGAGATTACAGATATACCAGAAGATCATAGGGATGGAGACAATTAGAGGGGGGAGGTTAGAAAGTGATCTCAAGAAAAGGGATTTACAGGTTAATAAACTACTCCACCAGGAGTAGAGTGTTGAGTGTTGAGTGCTCCTCCACTTGGGGAGCACTCAACACTCAAGACATTCCAGTGAAAATATAAACATTTCAATCTACCATCATTTCACCAGCACTGACTGCTCTGGCAGAGTTCACAAAATGTGAATTTATTACAAAGGTTTTTTCATATAATTGTACTTTGATGCTCACCAAACTGTGGTGTGCATCCAATCAAGAATCAAGAGTCGAAAGTCAAGAGTGTTTTAATCTACCTAAAGGCACATTGGGAACAATCTTCACTATATATATTATCTCCAAGCAAAATGTGTCAAGCAGCATCAACCATTATTTCAGCATATTTTCACTGTACAAAATCCTTTGAAGGACAGATCCTTGTGAAATTTGGTTGTCCATAGAGAATTGTCTCCATCTTACCTATGCTACATGAATGCATGCGATGTGATCTTAACAAGTGAATCCACAATAGGCCTAAACACAGTGCGGATTGACATTAAGCAAGGCTCATTATCATCACAACACTTAATTAAACGTTCCCTGCCATTATACTGCATCTCACCTCCAATTACTTTTCCAATGGAATGGAGATAATCTACAGAACAAATGGGAAGTTATCTTACCTACATTGCACTCCATCTAGAAACAATGTCACCTCAATTTCAGTCACCGATTCTGTAGACAGCAGTTGTGTATATGCACATTTGGAGACTGAGCTCCATTTATCCATTTTACTTCGGAGTCACGTGAGTGACTACATGAAGAAGGCCGTTAGCCCACATGCACGTCATTATGTTGACTCACTTTGCGCAAACGAGCCGGCTGGCGGTAGCTTTGCTTTGTCCAGTGGTAAGTTTAAACCTACAAGGTAAGTTTTTAAACTTACTCCTAGGGTTAGAAACATAGAAACATAGAAATTAGGTGCAGGAATAGGCCATTCGGCCCTTCGAGCCTGCACCGCCATTCAATATGATCATGGCTGATCATCCAACTCAGTATCCCGTACCTGCCTTCTCTCCATACCCTCTGATCCCCTTAGCCACAAGGGCCACATCTAACTCCCTCTTAAATATATCCAATGAACTGGCCTCAACTACCCTCTGTGGCAGAGAATTCCAGAGACCCACCACTCTCTGTGTGAAAAAATTCCTTCTCATCTCGGTCCTAAAGGATTTCCCCCTTATCCTTAAGCTGTGACCCCTTGTCCTGGACGTTCCCAACATCGGGAACAATCTTCCTGCATCTAGCCTGTCCAACCCGTTAAGAATCTTGTAAGTTTCTATAAGATCCCCTCTCAATCTCCTAAATTCTAGAGAGTATAAACCAAGTCTATGCAGTCTTTGTTCATAAGACAGTCCTGACATCCCAGGAATCAGTCTGGTGAACCTTCGCTGCACTCCCTCTATTGATTTTTACTTACTCCTAGGGTTGATTTTTGTATTGCAGGAAGCTCTTTACAGAGTTTGCCTGTTGGATTCGGGGCGAAGTCCGGACAGGCCACGGGGGAACCTTTATGGACCATGGGGAACCGCAGTCACGGACCATAGGGAATCCCGGTTATGGCCTCGGGGAATCCCGGAAACGGACCACGGGGAACCTGCTACGGAGACCGCGGAAGTGCGAGTAGTGGGCGGCGGTCGAATTCGCCTTTCGAATCGCTGGCAGCGGAGCGAGCAGCGTCCGACTGGTGCTGATAGCACCTAGGCAACCCCGTTTGGAGGGTAACCACGATATTATATCTCCCTCTCTGCGGAGTGGAGCGTAGGGAAGAGGCCCGTTCGTTCAAACAAGTCAGGCCAGGAGCACCTAGGCAACCCCGCTTGGAGGGTAGCCACGATATTATATCTCCCTCTCTGAGGAGGGGAGCATAGGGAAGAAGCCCGTTGACTCAAACGAGTTGGGCCAGGAGGATTCCTGATGTAGAGGATCCCCTCCTTCATGTGTAATGTCTTTAAACGTTCAAACCCATATGGAGCACCTGATGGAGAGGTGCTCCACAATGATATATTCCAAAGGAGGGAGTTATCAGCCTGGGTATTATGGAGAACCCGCAGGCAGCAGCACCTGTTTCAGGGCTGCACAATGTCTCCCTCTCTGAGGAGGGGAGCATTCAGGGTCAGTTTCAGTCTGACCCACAGCAAAAAACCTGATATAGGTCTGCTGGAGGGGCCATGTCAGCACAGTTATCCTCAGGGGCCTGTGGCAGCACCTGATTTCAGGGCTGTCTACGAATCTCCCTCTCTGTGGAGGGGAGTGCGAGTGGTTAGTATGTAACTGACTTCAAATTCGAAATATGTCCGTGGGACATACTGGAGCACATGCATATGGCTTCAAGAGATACTCGCAAACAAAAGGGTTGCTGCCGGAAGAGTTGATCTCCAGCCATTGTGCAGAATACCCGCAAGGGGCCAGAGTTCTCTCACGCTACAACTGTCGGCAGCAAACAGAGCTATCACAGTGACATTGGAGGGCATGAAATCCAGGAAATGAAACCAGCCGCCGAATCCTCTCTTCAGGTAAGACTTATCCAACAGGTAAGACCAGGATGAGGAAGCAAAAAGCTGTCGGACTAATCAAGGTACCGATGACGAGCAAAGCTTCATTGGTAGGTGACGACGTACCCCATGCCCTCATCGGGGGTAAGCAGTTCACTGAAGCCGGTGGCAGCTTGAAAGCTGGGCATGGAAATATGGCCAGCGTTGACTTTCGAGGCAGGCTCAGAATTATGGCCAGAGTTGTCTTACGAGGCAGGCTCAGTATGATGAGGTTTTCAGACCAATGCCCAAGCCGGTTTCAGGGGCAATGTGGAATCCACGCACCCTACCATTCCTACTCTCCGATCAAGGAGGGGAAAAAGAACCCGCATCAGCGGCCTTTGAGCTTACCATAAAACCACCGGTAGCCATGGAGCTAGGTGGGTCTGGTTCTTCCGAAACATTGGGTTGTGGACCATTTACATGTTGGTAATATTTACACTTGTGTTTTTTGTACAAGTGACAATCATAACATGAGGTTCAGATCTGGTTTAATAAACTGATGATTACATGTGATTATTTTATACTGCACAACATACATAGGTTCCAGTGTTAAAGAAGGAACTGCAGATGCTGGAGAATCGAGGGTTACACAAAAAGCTGGAGAAACTCAGCGGGTGCAGCAGCATCTAAGGAGTGAAGGAGATAGGCGACGTTTCGGGTCGAGACCCTTCTTCAGACTGGTCAGGGATCAGGGAAACGAGAGATATAAACAGTGATATGGAGAGATAAAGCAAGAACAATGAGTGAAAGATATGCAAAAAAGTATTGGTGATAAGGAAAGCAGGCCATTGTAAGCTGTTTCTGGTGTGAAAATGAGAAGCTAGTGCGACTTGGGGGGGGGGGGGGGGAGATGGAGAAGGAATGTCAGGGCCCGAGGGCTGAGGGAGAGGTGGGGGGGTGGGGGGAAAGGAGCAGTCTGGGTTAACAGAATTGAGAAAATTCAATGTTTAAGCCCAGAGGATGCAGACTCCCCAAGTGGAATATGAGATGTTGTTCCTCAAACTTGCGGTGTTGTTCACTCTGGCCATGGAGGAGGCCCAGGACCGAGAGGTCGGATACGGAGTGGGAGGGGGAGTTGAAGTGCTGAGCCACCGGGAGGTCGGGTTGGTTATTGCGGACCGAGCGGAGGTGTTCGGCGAAACGATCGCCTAGCCTCCGCTTGGTCTCACCGATGTAGATTAGCTGGCATCTGGAGCAACGGATGCAGTAGACGAGGTTGGAGGAGGTGCAGGTGAACCTCTGTCGGACTTGGAATGACTGCTTGGGTCCCTGAAAGGAGTGGATGGGGGAGGTGAAGGAACAAGTGTAGCATCTCTTGCGGTTGCATAGGTTCCAAGCAGGCTTGGAATTGGGGCCGGAGTTGTCTTTCGAGACAGGCACAGTATTATGGGCAGTATTGCCTTTCAGGACAGGGTGAAAGATGGAGGAAGTCACTTCATCCAGATTTAACTCGTATGTGCAGTATAGACTTTCAGAAAAGGAAACTTCTTACTGTCTACAATTGATTTCTATAGGAGCTATATGGCAAGCATCTATCTCAAAGATGCATGCTATTCAGTTCCCATTCACAGGGATCACCGGAGATATTTGAAATTTATCTGGATGGGTTAGTGATAACAGTTAAAACGTTGCAAAATGGGCTAACCAGCTCCCAGGTTTATTTACCAAATTACTAAAACCGGTGCTTCGGCTGCTCAGAGCTCAAGAACATTTGTTATCGCCTATCTGGATAATGTTTTAAATGCTGTATTTGACTAAAATTAACTGTTGCAGCCCCAAACTATATTTCAGAAGTTGGGGTCCTTCATCCATCCAGTTAAATTTAAGTTGATACCAATCAGAACTATTGATTATTGGAATTTTACATTTAACTATCAACTTAACAGGAACTCCGCCCTGGGGCAAGAGATGGAATTAACAGAAGCCTGTAACAACCTCGTTTTTATTAAGCAGCCTTCTATTCATCAAGTGTAATTGGCAATATAGCAGCTGTGTTTCAGTGGTGCAAATCGGGCTTTTGCATTATCAGAACTTACAATGTGCAAAGAATTAACCTCTCAAGTACCATATAGGTCATTATTAATAGACCTATGCTATTGCCAGCTGAAGCTATGAAAGTCACAGTGGTGGCAGTATTCAGCATTGCTCCAGTAATTTTGGTCAGTAATCTTCAGTAATTACAAACTGACGCTAGTGCTCAAAGATGAGAAATTATGAATGCCATCTCCAGTTACGGAGGCGGATGCGGGTTGCATGAGTTACCAATTTTTCAGTTATTGGTATCAACTACCTATAAACACTAGGTGCATTCTATAGGTTAAAGGTTATCTTGAGAATATGCATAATCTGCATGCTCAACTCCAAGTTGATACACTATGGTGGTGGCATATGTTAGTCACATGGGTGCAATCAAGTTAAAGTATCCTGTGATATTTACCTAACCTCATTTGACGCTATTGTATCATCACGTGAAATCAATGACAACACAGAATGGATATTGGATCGCAAAGTATTTAATGTCATTTTGGCTCGATGGAACACCGAATATCGATATGTTTACATCCAGACTCATTTACCAGTTGCAAAATATGTGGCATACAATGGAGAGAGATACATTATCACCACACTGGGGAGGAATGTTCTTGCATGTCTTTCCTCCATTCTGCCTCATCATTCAGGTCTTGCAATAAATCCAGCAAGGTACTGCTTCAGGCTTTTCGAACTGCCTGACTGGCATACGCAGCCATGGTTCCCGCTAATGTTGGGAATAATATAGAATCTTATACGGTTATTCATAACATAAAACTTTGCTGGTTCAGCCTGTGACTCTGGAAACCAGCTTCTGCATGATACATCAATTAATTGACTTGCAGACTCTGAGATGACTATTCCTGCGGCTCCGGTTGTCAGACCGATCCATGTAGTGCTCACTGCAGAGTGCAGGGAAAGCACCAAAAGGCAGCACATTTCCACTTCAGCAGATGGGAAGCGTTTTTGTTTGAATACACGTTACATACTGTACAGCACGGATAACTGATGTCTAAGAGTTCATTTTCAAATGGGTCTTTGACAATAATTAAGTTACAGTGCCATTAACTGTGCCAACATGCCTTCTCATCATATTTGCTGCAGCAAATGGGACCCACACTGTCGGGTCTCACCCTTTAATATCCAGAATTATAAAGGATATCTTTAACACAAGTTCTCCCAGGCCCAGTTACACGGAAGTATGAGACATTGACGTTATGTTAACATTACTTCACCAGGGAGCTCCAGCTACATCCTTATCTTTAGCCGGCTCTCATCAGGTAGTTATCCTCATGGCACTCGCCTCAGTGCAACGGGTCCAGTCACTACATAAATTGGGACTGGACAGGATGGTTACATCTGCTAATAACATAATAGTTTATGTTTTTGATTTAATCAACCAGAACTAACCAGGGGCGTTAGGTCTCAAACTAGTTTCATGGCATGCCCTATGGACCTTCGATAATGCGTGGTCACACATTGACAACAATATGCCTAGGTCGCCTAGAGCCTCAAAGGCTCCAGACTAGCAATGTTTGTTAGTTACAAAAAACTTCATTAGTTCTACCATCTCCAGGTGGTTAAAACGGGGTTTTGGCTAATGCATGAGTCAATACTAATATTTTCAACACTCACTCCACCAGGGTTGCTACTACATCAGCTCCAAGGGTTATGCATGTTCCACTGGACCACATCCTAGCAGCTGCAGGATGGTCAAACGAACATACTTTACCAACATTTTATAATAACCCATTGCCAAACCGGGGGTATTTGCCAACTCCATTTTAGATTCTGTTTTATAGTTTCCCCCTGGACGAAAGGGGTCACCATTATTTTCTTTTGATGATTAAAGCATCAGCATTTTAACAAACTAAGTCATGTCTGAATGCATTAATCTTTTTCACTCATCCATGGTCACTTCATGCAATGTGTAACACATGGACTCGTTTCCGGCATGAAATCACAGAGTTTTGAAATCTTCACGTAGTCACTCACGTGACTCTGAAGTAAAATAGTAAGATTAATCGTGAACTTACCAGTTTGAAGTTTGATCTTGATTTTAATTTGAAGTTACGATGAGCGATTAAGGTCATCTGGTTGTTCTGGTTCTCCAAATCTTACTATCTTCAGATCAATTACTCTTATCTGTGATTTCACACCGCTGCTTTGAAGATTGACGCGCATGTGGGCTAACGGCCTTCTTCACGTGATCACTCATCGTAACTCCTCATAAAATCAAGATCAAACTTCATACTGGTAAGTTCTCATTTAATCTTACTATTTCACTGCTGACTTGTTCACCGAAACATGACTGAATGTGCCTTATGCTAAATACTCATCAAAAGTCCTCTACCAACCTGCTCTCACTGCAAAACAGAAAGCTTTCCAAAATTAAGGTCCCCGATAAAATGTCAAATGGATCCCATATAATGTTGAAAATTGAAGCCTGGAATCTTGCAAAAAGTTCTTGACCTACCCGGCAATGGTTATTCAGTCCACAGGAGTGACCCTGAGCATTGACCTTTCCGTTTGAGGCCTCCGACACTGTCACAACAACACTCAATATAAACTTGAAAAACAAGACCTCATCATCCTTCTGGAGCCTTCTGGGATCAATATTCTCCTACTTTAGGTCATTTGCTCCATATTTGTCAGTCTGTGTCAAAACTAGTTATCTCTCCTCTCATCTTCTTGGTTCAAATTTTCCTTTTCAAAGGCTGAATTTGAACTTTGGCCTCACGGCAGCCTCGTTATTAACTGCATATTACACAGACAAGCTACCAAGCAACCTTGACCCACTACAATTCGCCAACCATCACAATAGGTCCATTGCTGATGGCATCTCCTTGACCCTGCACTCATCCCTGGAACACCTGGATAAGAGAGATACCTGCATCAGTACACTGTGGACAGCTTGATTGTAATCATATATTCTAGACATAGACTACAGCTCTGCTTTCAATACCATTATCTCATCCAAGCTCACCTCCAAACTCGTGGAACATGGAGTTAGCACTCATCTCGGCAACTGGATCCTCGACTTCCTAACCAACAGACTACAACCAGTGAGGATTAAGACAAATAATCCCCTACAATAATCCTCAACACTGGCACAAGGATGCATTCTAAAGCCCCTTCATAACTCCTTGTATATCCACGGCTTCAAATTCCGAGGAGTAAAAACACTAGCAACTTGTCCTGGATTAGTCACATTGAAGCAATGGCCAATAAGGCACACCAATGCTTCCTTAGAAGGACTAGGTAGTTCGGCATGTTCCCAGCAACTCTCACCAACTTCTACAGAGCTGCTGTAGAAAGCATTTTATCAGGATGCATCAAAGCATGATCTTCAAACTGCTCCATCCAAGACCGCAATAAATTGCAGAAAATTGTGGATGCAGCCCAGACCATTACGCAAACCAATTTGCCTCGGCAAGGCCAGCAGCATAATCAAGGACGAGTCTCACCCTGGATATTCCTGCTTCTTCCCTCTCCCATCAGGCAAGAAGTACAGAAGTGTGAAAACGAATACCTTCAGATTCAGGAACATATTCTTTCCAGCTGTTATGAGGCAATTGAATCATCCTATCTTCAACTAGATAGTGATCCTGAGCTACCATCTACCTTTTTGGAGACCTTCGGACTATCTTTAATTGGATTTTACTGGACTTTATCTTGCACTAAATGGTATTCCCTTTATCCTGCACCAGTACACTGTGGACAGCTTGATTGTAATCATACATAGTCTTCCCGCTGACTGGACAGCACACATCAAAGAGCTTTAAACTGTACCTTGGTACATGTGACAATAAACTTAACTAAAGAGCTAAAGAACTAAGGACAAAGAAAAATAACCTGATCCTGATTGATACTCCAACTGCTGGATTAACTAATTTTTTCATCTGCTAGAGATATTCTTTTGTTCTACCCATTACCCTTTCAAAATCTCATTGGAATCCTTAGTCGGTTGTTCCTCTAAATGGAGAAGGAACATTCATGCTGACATTGAGAACTTTGAGATCATTCATAAGTAACATGCAGAAGTATAGCAGAAGGTGCATAGCGCGTCCCAAACTATAATCTGTCTGTCCTGTCAACTACTGCCTTTCTCAACTGTGTCCTTGGAAGATTGAGGAGATCAGGATATCGACAAATACTACCTTGAGCTTCTACAAGTGTATGACAGATAGCATGTTGACTGGTTGCAGTAATGATTCAGCAACTCAAATTCCAATGAATGAAGGAGATTACATAGCAGTAGACCCTCCCCAGTTTATCACAGGTAATGACCTCTCCACCATCAAATGGATGAATAGGAGGCACTGCCTCAAAAAGACAGCCAGTATCATCAAAGACCCACACCACCTTGGCCACTCTCGACTCACTCCAGTCATCAGGAAGAAGGGATAGGAGTCTGAAAACCATGACAAGCAGGTTTAAGAACAGCCTTTCCCCACCAACTATCAGGCTCTTGAACACTGCACATCACTACCCTCAAGTATAAACCGTGTACTATCTTTGGTTGCACTGAGGATTTAGTTATTTTTGCAATGGCATGGAGTTAATTAAATTATAGATTCTTGCTTATTATATATTATCTATGCATATTGTGTTTACAGACCTGTTATGCTATTTCAAGTAAGAATTTTATTGTTCTCTTTTTGTAACATATGACCGTAAAACACTCTTGAAACACATTTGCTTTATCAGCCACCTGAGACCAACAGAACCAAAGTGGAAGCATGCCATCCTCATGCCAAGGGGCAGCATCATAGAAAGTGTTTTTTCCCAAAGGCCTGTCCTGCTGACATTAGTTGCCTTCGAGTAGTTTAATTTAGTTTATTATTGGCAAGTGTGCTGAGGTAGAGTGAAAAGCTTTTGTTTCCGTGCTATCCAGTCAAAGGCAAGACTGTACTTGAATACAATCAAGCCGTCCACAGTGCACAGATAAAAGATAAAGGAGATAACATTTAGTCCAAAGATATAATATTGAACTCCGATAAAGTCCGATTAAAGGTCTCCAATAAGGTAGATGGGAGGTCAGGACTGCACTCTAGCTAGTGAGAGAACAGTTCAGTTACCTGATAACAACTGGGAAGAAACTGTTCCTGAATTTAGAGATGTGCATTTTCACACTTCTGTATCTCTTGCTTGATGGGACAGGGGAGAAGAGGGAATGATCGGGATGAGACTGGTCCTTGCTGAAGCAGCATGAAATGTAGATGGAGTCAATGTAAAGGAAGTTGGTTTGTGTGATGGTATGGGCTACGTCTACAAATCTCAGCAATTGAATGCGGTCTTGTATGGAGCTGTACCCAAACTAGGCTGTGATACATCCAGATAAGATGCATTCTACGACACAATGGATATCAGCAATTGTCTGAATTCTTACATAGAATAAAATGAGAAGGCAAAGCACTGACTTTAACAAAAGATTTAACCATTTTATAGATCTCAAATTAAAGATTACATAATAAGCATAAGATTGAGGTGGAAACTAATATATTAGAAACATGGTTAAAAATAAATTTAAAATATATTATTTAAAAATCCATGACATTTTAAAATATTTAGCTGAGAGAATTAATAATGGAATACTGAAAAAAGGAGGGATGAAAAAAATGTAGTAAGGGGAAGGGAGGAATTGGGCAAGGAGATACATTATTTACTTATATTTATGCTATATTTTGCTTGTTGCTAAGGCCAGAGTAGTTGCTAAGCAATAATTATGATTTACTAGGCCATAAAAACTCGCTTAGACCTCTTTCAATGAAGTATAACGTAGAGGGTTTATTTTGTACTGTGAAAATAATACAATAATCCTCAAATTCTTTGTTCTTTGAAATTTTTTTTTGTTTGGTGGAAGTGACTTTGGTGACAATGCCAGTATTTATAGTCCAGCCCTCATTATCCTGCAACTGAAGGGCAGTTAAGAGTCAACCACAGTAGTGAGTCTACAGTTATAAATAGTCCAGGAAGGATAGAGGCCCTTGCATGAAGAACATACTGTAAGAGAACCAGATGGATTTTTACAATAATCTGGTGGTTTTATGATTACTGTTTCTGTGACTTGCCTTTTTATTAAATTCTATGATTTAAATAATTGAATTTAAATTCCCAAGGTGCCAGTGCCGGATTTAAACTCATGGCGCTGGATCAATGGTCCCGAACTCCAGCTGTTAGTCTGATAGATAAACCACTACACCACCATACACTTGATTCTGCAGAGTACTCTGGAGAAAGTAGCAAAGCAGGCACATCCTCGGACCTTTCTTGTATGTAAGATATGTATGTATGACTGCACATGTATGTAAACAAAAAAATATATGGTTTCATTGGTGCAATTGAGACAAGTGTTAGTCAGAGGGTAGTTAATCTGTGGAACTCATTGCCACAGAGGGCTGTGGAGGCCAAGTCAGTGGATATTTTTAAGGCAAAGATAGACCAATTCTTGATTAGGACAGGTGTCAATGCTTATGGGGAGAAGGCAGGAAAATAGGTTTAGGAGGCAAAGATCAGCCATGATTGAATGGTGGAGTAGACGTGATGGGCTGAATGGCCTAATTCTGCTATATCATGAACGTGAAGTGTTAATGGTATATATATTGCAAAATCCAGATGACAAGTATTTTTGTTTTCTTTTTCTTGACTCAACTGACTTTGAGAAGGGGCCATTAATATCTCCTTCTGAGGCAGTTTTTCTACACTTCTATTGACAATTGTCTATTATTCTACAGGAGACTTTTTGGTGCAAAGAAGTGTAGAGAAACTGCCTCAGAAGGAGATATTAATGGCCCCTTCTCAAAGTCAGTTGAGTCAAGAAAAAGAAAACAAAAATACTTGTCATCTGGATTTTGCAATATATATACCATTAACACTTCACGTTCATGATATAGCAGAATTAGGCCATTCAGCCCATCACGTCTACTCCACCATTCAATTGTCAATAGACAATAGGTGCAGGAGTAGGCCATTCGGCCCTTCGAGCCAACACCGCCATTCAATGTGATCATGGCCGATCATCCCCAATCAGTACCCCATTCCTGCCTTTTCCCCATATCCCCTGACTCCACTATCTTTAAGAGTCCTATCCAGCTCTCTCGTGAAAGCATCCAGAAAACCTGCCCCCACCGCCCTCTGAGGCAGAGAATTCTACACACTCACAACTCTCTGTGAGAAAAAGTGTTTCCTCGTCTCCGTTCTAAATGGCTTACCCCTTATTCTTAAACTGTGGCCCCTGGTTCTGGACTTCCCCAACATCGGGAACATGTTTCCTGCCTCCATCACCTCCATCCAAACCCTTAACAATCTATATGTTTCAATAAGACCTGTCATCCTTCTAAACTCCAGAGTGTACAAGCCCAGCTGCTTCATTCTCTCAGCATATGACAGTCCCGCCATCCCGGGAATTAACCTTGTAAACCTACGCTGCACTCCCTCAATAGCAAGAATGTCCTTCCTCAAATTAGGGGACCAAAACTGCACACAATACTCCAGGTGTGGTCTCACTAGGACTCTGTACAACTGCAGAAGGACCTCTTTGCTCCTATACTCAATTCCTCTTGTTATAAAGGCCAACATGCCATTCACTTTCTTCACTGCCTGCTGTACCTGCATGCCTACTTTCATAGACTGATGTACAAGGACCCCCAAATCCCACTGTACTCCCCTTTTCCCAACTATGCCATTTAGATAGTAATCTGTCTTCCTGTTTCCATAGGTTCCTTAGAATCCATAGGTTATGCCACAAATGGCTTAGCACTTTATACCTACCCCTAAAAGACTGCTGCAAGCTCACATTGGAGAAACCCAAGGTGCTCAGTGCTTTCATGATTCAGTGAGAATGTAATATTTTCTCAAGGAGACCTTGAGAAGGTCCTTTGTACATTTTCTGAGTCTTCCTGGCAATCTCCTGCCACGATAAAACTTGGTATCAGCAGTGAAAATTATGAAGATCAAATTGCTTAATCTGAAAATTTGTTGCAGATCAGATGCAGCTTTACACTGAAAAGGTTATAAAGGTGATTGGTGCAATGATACAGCTTCGCTTGACTCCAGTTGCATTGTGATTGAGTATATGGTATATCTATTGTCTATGATCAGAGTTTGTATATCAAATTATTGTCATAGGCGTGATAAAGCATAGAAATAGGTCCTTCAGCCAAACTAGGTAGCTGATTCCATATACCCATCATCATCTGTGAAAAAATTGCCAATGAGGTCCCTTGTAAATCTTTCCTCTCATGATTTAAATCTATGCTCTCATGATTTATATACCTCCATATAGTCATCCCTTGCTTCCTATGCTCCAGGGAAAAAAGGTCCAAACCTATCCAGCCTCTCCTTATAACTCAATCCCTCCAGTCTGCATAATGCTCATTAATACTTTCTGCATCCTTTCTAGCTTAATCACATCCTTTACAGATCTAGGCAAACAAAATAATGCACAACACCCGGTATGGTCTCACCACAGCTTGCATTCCTCAGACCTGAAGAATGATCTCGACCCGAAACGTCACCCATTCCTTCTCTCCAGAGATGATGCCTCGCTGCGTTAATCCAGCATTTTGTGTCTATTTTTGGTTTAAACCAGCATCTGTAGTTCCCATAAGTCTCTGTTCTTACACAGTCTCTAAGTTCCTGCCATTTACTGTGTAAATCCTACCCTGCTTTAACTGCCAAAAATGCAACATCTCACACTTGTCAAAGTTGAATTCCAACTTCCATTCCTGGGCCCAATTCTCCTGTTCAACTACATCTTGTTGTGATCATAGATAACCTTCTTCACTGCCTACAACTCAACCAATGTTTGTGTCATCTGCAAACGTACTGACCATGTTAACAACATTGTCATCCAGATCATTAGCAAAGACAACAAACAACAGTGAAACCATATGACACACAACTGGTCACAGACCTGCAATCTGAATAACAACCTCCATGGCCACTCACTACCTTCTTCCCCCAAGCCAATTATCTATTCACTTAGCTACATTACCCTGGATCCCATGGGACTAGCCTATCCTGCAGGGCTTTGGCAAAGGGTTTGCTAAAGTTCATTCATAAACTTTTTATAAAGTTTTATCATAATCTCCCTGCTCTTATTCTACTCCCTGATTTATAAAGGCAAGTATCCCTTAGCCACCTTCAACGACTTATCTATACTTGTTTCCACTTTGAGTGATCCATTAAGTTCCCTCTCATTCTTAACACTCCCTAATGCCCTACCAGTAATTGCGTATGTCCGGGCCATGTTAGCTTCCTCCTTGAACTTCAGCATTATATTCTTTCTGCTGCATTCTGCCATTTCAACAACAGATCAATATCATCCTGCTGCCTAAGATAATCCTCCTTGCTATTATCGTGTCATCTGCAAACTGACTCATTATACATCCTACATTCACATCTGAATTGTTAATGTATATAACAGTAAGGCACCCAGAATTAATTCCTATGGTACTTCATGAGTCAAGTTACCTGTCACAAAATAGCTGCCTGTAGTTACCCTCTGCCTCATATCATCAAGTATGTCTTTCCCTTCACTCTACCCATTGTACTTGAGTTTGGCTTGATTGTATTTATGTATAGCATTATCCGATTTGATTGTAGTGCATACAAAATAAAGCTTCTTGCTGTACCTCTGCATACATGATAATAATAAACCTAAACTTAAATCAATTTCGATGCAATTTACCAACTTGGCCTGGATCCTCTGGGTTCAAATTTTTAAGACTAGTTAAAGAAACAGTTTTAAGAAACAAGTTAAAGGTGTTAATAAAATCCAAGTAGATGACATCATCCATACTACTCCAGGTGAAGAAAGGATAGGGTTCAGGTTAAGTATCATTGATGTATATCAATCACAAAAGATGTAAAGGATATATTACCATAGGAAGGTGGGTAGATAAACTATTTATCTGTACTATGCACAAAACTCAATTTCCAAGTGTCATTATTCAAAATGTTTAACAGTAGTTTTGTTACTGATCTATTTGGAGAAAATGGATTTCTGAATATTATATTATAATTTTTTTAATTATTTTAGTGCCTCTTAACATTACTAAAGACTAAACACAGGTAGACATTTTTTTTATGAATACAGAATTTAAGAAAAGGTCATATTCATAGGGGGGGGGGTTAATAAAAAGAGATAATTGTAAATTAAAAATTAAAAAATCTGAAATAGAAACAAAAAAAATGAGAAACACTTAGCAAGTCAGGCATCATCTGTGGAAAGTTAATGGGTTTCTCCTTTTCAGTTTTGATGAAGAGTCTCAGATCTGTAACTCAATGTTTATCTATCTACAGATGTTGCCTGACCTGTTTCTCTGGCATTTTCCGTTTTTATTTCAGATTTGCTGCATCTGTGCTTTTGTTTTAATATTCAAGGGTTCAGGATCTTTGACATGAAGTGTGAAGTGTTCCTCTTTCCGCAGATACCGCCTGACTGCCTGAGTGTTTCCAGCATATACTTGTAATATTGCAATAGCCTGGGTATTTTAGTTTATATTAAATTAGAAACATCTATTAAAGCAGTAATGATGTCAGTCTCTGGAGATATATGAGCTTGGGTGTTACTGCGCTAAAGTATATTTCACTTCATGTACCATCAGCTGTCCTACATCAATTCTGAATTAGTTTTGCCCACATAACATTAGCAGTAATTTAGCTGTGTTGTGCTAGATTTAGTTTATTACAATTAAGGATTTATGACAATTAATTGATTATTTAGAAATTATTTCTCTCACAATGTTTGTACCCTTATTTCCAATATAATGGATTACTATTTACGCAATTTGATAATTACATTATTTATTAGTGCCTGGTGCTTTTATTTAGTATAATGTACTCCAAAGCAAATAGATATGAAGACATCAGGAGATTGAATAATCAGGACATTTTATAATCTCACTTTAGGTTTGCATCTTAATAAAATACAATGAACCTTGACCTTGTTCATTTATCCTTTATCCTATGCACACTTTGAGACATCTGCCCTATTTTCTTGAACTAAATGTACCTGGTGCAAGAGCAACATAGACATGTGCAAAGGTTGATTTGAAACCATAGCGCGTCATGTGTCTTCCTTTGGAATGACTTGATTGCAAACAACTGCAAGCAAAAAACGTAACTATAATGGAGGCACGGTGATGCAGCGGTAATTGCTGCCTTACAGTGTCAGAGACCAGGGTTTGATCCTGATTATGGATGCTGGCTATAGGAGTTTGTATGTTCTCCCCATGTCTTGTGTGGGTTTTCTCCGGGATCTCCAGTTTCCTCCCACACTCCAAAGACGTACAGGTTTGCAGGTTAATTGGCTTGGTATACTTGTAAATTGTCCTTAGTGTGATCCAGAACTGCACAACCCTCATCAGATAAAGGGCATGATTTCCATTCATATAGAAAAAATAGGTACAGGAGTAGGCCATTCGACCTTTCAATCCAGCTGCAGTAGACCATTCAATATGACCATGGCTGATCATCCAGAATCAATATCACATTCCTGCTTTGTCACCATATCCCTTGATTCAGTTAGCCCCAAGAGCTACTGTATATCTAACTCTCTTGAATACATCCAGTGAATTGGCCTCCACTGCCTTCGGTGGCCGTGAATTACACAGATCCACAACTCTCTGGGTGAAAAAGTGTTTCCTCATCTCAGTCCTAAATGGCCTAACCCTTAACCTTAAACTGTGACCCCCTGCTTCTGGACTCTCCCAACATCGGGAACATTTTTCCTGCATCCAGCCTGTCCAATCCCTTAAGAATTTTATATGTTTCTATAAGATCCCCTCTCATCCTAAATTCCAGTGAATATAAACCCAGTGGTGAAATCATTGGACAAAGTCAGCATGGATTTACGAAAGGTAAATCATGTCTGACGAATCTTATAGAATTTTTCGAGGATGTAACTGGTAGAGTGGATAAGGGAGAACCAGTGGATGTGTTATATCTGGACTTTCAGAAGGCTTTCGACAAGGTCCCACATAAGAGATTAGTATACAAACTTAAAGCACATGGTATTGGGGGCTCAGTATTGATGTGGATAGAGAACTGGCTGGCAGACAGGAAGCATAGGGTAGGAGTAAACGGGTCCTTTTCAGAATGGCAGGCTGTGACTAGTGGGGTACCGCTAGGCTCAGTGCTGGGACCCCAGCTATTTACAATATATATTAATGATTTGGACAAGGGAATTTAATGCAACATCTCCAAGTTTGCGAATGACACAAAACTGGGGGGCAGTGTTAGGTGTGAGGAGGAAGCTAGGAGGCTACAAGGTGACTTGGATAGGCTGGGTGAGTGGGAAAATGTATGACAGATACAGCATAAAGTGGATAAATGTGAGGTTATCCACTTTGGTGGCAAAAACAGGAGGGTAGACTATTATCTGATTGGTGGCCGATTAGGAAAAGGGGAGATGCAACGAGACCTGGGTGTCATGGTACACCAGTCATTGAAGGTAGGCATGCAGGTGCAGCAGGCAGTGAAGAAAGCGAATGGTATGTTAGCATTCATAGCAAAAGGATTTGAGTATAGGAGCAGGTAGGTTCTACTGCAGTTGTACGGGATTTTGCTGAGACCACACCTGGAATATTGCGTACAGTTTTGGTCTCCAAATCTGAGGAAAGACATTCCTGCCATAGAGGGGGTACAGAGAAGGTTCACCAGACCGATTCCTGGGATGTCAGGACTTTCATATGAGGAAAGACTGGATAGACTCAGCTTGTACTCGCTAGAATTTAGAAGATTGAGGGGAGATCTTATAGAAACTTACAAAATTCTTAAGGGGTTGGACAGGCTAAATGCAGGAAGATTGTTCCCGATGTTGGGGAGGTCCAGAACAAGGGGTCACAGTTTAAGGATAAGCGGGAATTGCCTTAGGACCGAGATGAGGAAAACATTTTTCACACAGAGAGTGGTGAGTCTCTGGAGTTCTCTGTCACAGAAGGTAGTTGAGGCCAGTTAATTGGCTATATTTGAGGAAGTTAGATGTTGCCCTTGTGGCTAAAGGGATCAGGGGGTATAGAGAGAAGGCAGGTACAGGATACTGAGTTGAATGATCAGCCATGATCATATTGAATGGCGGTGCATGCTCGAAGGGCCAAATGGCCTATTCCTGCACCTATTTTCTATGTTTCTATGAACTCATTCTCATTATGTACAGATGCTGGATGACCTGCTGAGTATTTTCTGGCTTTATTTCAAATGTGAGAAACAACAGTTTTTTGATTAAATGCATGTAGGGAGCACATGGACAGGTGACTTTTTGGGTTGGGACCCTTCTTCAGACTGGGTTTTGTGGGTGGGGGAGAAATGCTGTGAGTGAGGAGGGGCAGGATAAAGCCTGGCAAGGGATAGCTGGATACAGCTGAGGGGAGATTTGATAGTTAGATGGTTGGACAAAGGCCAGAAATGAAAAGTTCAAAGGTGTGAGATAAGGATAGAAAAGTTGCAAATTGTGAAGCCCCAGGGAAGGAATGTGTGAAAGAGTCACGGGAAGGGACAAATGGGTACGAGTCCAGGTATGGCACAGGAAAGAGAGAGGGGAGGAAAAAAAAGGAAAGGTGGGGAGTTGTAGATTAGTTACCTAAAATTGAAGAATTCAATGCTCATTCCGTTGGATTGTAATATGAGATGCTGTTCCTCCAGTTTGTATGTGGCCTTACTCTGGCAATGGAGGAGGACCAGGATGAAAACATCAGTATCGGAATGGAAAGACGAGTTAAAATGGTTCTCAACCTGGTGGACCAAGCGCAAGTGTTGGGTGAAACAGTCTACGCTTAGTCTTGCCAATGTATATGGCCACATTGAGAACACTGGATGTAGTGGATGGGGATAGAGGAGGTGCACGTGAACCTCTCACTTTCACCTGGAAGAATTGTCGTGGTCCCTGGATGGAGGAGGGATAGGGACAGGTGTTACATCTCATGCGGTTGCTGGGAAAAGTACCTGCAGTGGAGTGGTTTGGGTGCAAAGGGGTGAGTGAACCAAGAAGTTGCGGAGGGAATAGTCTCTGCAGAATATGGAAAGAGGTGGGTTTGGGAAGATGTTACTAATGATTTGGAGCTGGCGGAAATGTCAGAGAATGATGTGGTGGATATCTTGTATCCTAAAGAAATCTATGATGCTAATTCTTCTTTGGAATGGAATGGAGTTTCCTGTAAAATCAAAGTAATTATAATCACCTCCTACTGCCATTTGGATGTCATTGGCTGAAAGTTATTTATTTGTTCCTGGGCTGTGGACAATACATCACTTGTTCTCCATCATAACATAAAGCACAAATAAAATTATCAATTTCTAGTTGCCCTAAAGAGATTAAGACAGATGGGAGATTCCCTTCCCTGAAGAACATTAGTGAGCCACCTGGGTTTTTATTACAATCTGGCAGCTTTTGTTATTATTGTGCTGGTTTTATCTCACATAGCATATTGGGTACTGAACACTTAGGGCATAAAAATAACTTTCGACTTGGTCTCATAGGAAAGGATACTTGTGTGGAGAATATAATGAACGGCTTAATCTCTGCTGGCTGAATATTAACCTTGGGAATATTGAATTTTATCCCTAAAATATATAGGTTTCTTGCTTGGTATCATGACAATTTAACCATTAGGCTATTATACCTGGTGTTATAAGCAATTTCATTTAGTTTAGAGACACAGCATGGAAACAGGCCATTCGGCCCAATTATTCCGTGCAGACCAACAATCCCCGCACACCAACACTATCCAACACACTCTAGTGACAATTTACAATTATACAAAGCCAATTAGCCTACAAATCTTACGTCTTTGGAGTGTGGGAAGAAACTGAAGTTTGCGGAGAAAACCCACGCAGTCTTGTGGCGACAGTTCAATCTCCATACAGTCAGCACCCGTAGTCAGTATCGAACCTGGGTCTCTGGCCCTGTAAGGCAACAACTCTGCTGCTGCATCACCATGCCGCAATCGTTAATAGATTCATGAAAAAAATCAGTGCCGAAAAGAAGAGATTGTTTGAAGCGTTTCAGCTGGTATTGTGCTGGGTGTCAAAAAGTATTTCTGTAACCCCAGTGTACAATGTGCTTCGCATTTGTATGATCATCTGAAGCTGCTCATGAATGGTTTGCGTTAAAAAATGGTCTTCTCAGAGGGAGAGGGAGAGGGAGAGGGAGAGGGAGAGGGAGAGGGAGAGGGAGAGGGAGAGGGAGAGGGAGAGGGAGAGGGAGATTGTAACTTTCTCAGCTCCGGCGGCTGAGAAGTTTTGAGGGTTTCAAGGTTTTTGTTGATGGAGGAGGGACAGAAGCAGTGATATTTCAAAGTTTGACTGTTGAAACGTTCCTTTGTTTAAGGATTTCTCCATTTAGTGAGCAATTCCTGAGTTCTTCTGGACCACTTCGGAAGGGCTTTAAAGAGCCTCCCAAAAGCTGCTCTCGGCTGTGTATTTGACGCTTGGGGACTTTCCTTACTCTGCTTCTGCTGCTTATCCGGACTGTGACTATCTCTGAGATCACTTTTGAGCTGAGTTGCTGGTGTCCCTGGTGCTGGTTTATGCCACTGTCAAGATGGTGGGGGCCCGGTCTGCAGCTGTGGCTTCGGCTGCGGTTTCGGGACCATTTGAGGATGAGCCTTATGTTGACTTGGATGGCGATGTATACGGGATCTCGGTCCAAACCGAGTTCCTGTGGAGCAGGGGTGCAATAGCGATGAGCATGCATGACCTTTTCAAGAGGGATGTTATTACCTCTTCCGAGCTTGCAGGAGGGAAGGTTGGGATGATATTAAAGTCCCGGGAGGATGTGGCCCTAGCGTTGGAGAAGGGGCTCACAGTAGAGGGGGTCTTTATACAGGTGGAACCGTGGGTGTCCACTGTTAAACTGGTTCTCCTGCGGAATTGTCCCACGTTTCTCAGGGATGCAAAAATTCTTCCACACTTGGGAAAGATTGGGGATGTGCGGTCTAAGCTTACTAGGCTCATGCACCCCGGGAATGACCGGTATGAAAAAGAGGTCTTGTGTTTCAAGAAGCGGGTTCTTATGAAGGTGGAAGAGGTGTTGGGCACTGAGGGGAGTTTCATTGTGGAGCATCGGGGTGCCCCCAACCGCGTGTATTGGAGTTGGGAAGAGGCACGGCGTCATGCATGCAGCGAGTATGGAAATCTCCGCAGGGATTGTCCCAATCACCGGACACTGATAGAAATTCTAAAATCAGCGGCCCAGGATTGCATTGCTGGCCCGTCCGGGGAGGCCTGTTATGCCTTGGTGACCCAGAGCGGTACTGATGACTCAGCTGGGGCTGCCAACTCCACCTCGGTGACCTGGGGAGGCACTGCTAACCCATCTGGGGCTGCCAGCTCCGCCTTGACGACCCGGGGCGGTGATGGCCCCCGCTCCCAACGTCCTGAACTAGTGGTGGTGGTTGATGGCGAGGCGCATGGGAAAGGCGAAGGGGGGGACGGAGTTGGGTGGTGCAGAAGAAGAAGAGGTCTAAGAAGAAGAATAAGCTCCTCCAAGCGAGTCAAACACATGCGAATGGGCCCTTGCCCAGACCTGAGCCCACCCAAGGGGTGCATGTTGGCCCCAGTGAGGTCCTGGATGCACCTCGTGTGGCTCAGAAAGGAGCTAAGGTGGTTCAGAAGGGGGCAGGGGAGGTAAAACGTGGGGGTGGTAAAGAGGCAGCGGGTTGTGTGGAGGCGGAGGACCCTCCATTATGGAGGTCATCGTACCGCCTCATGCCAGCGGGACTAAAAGAAGGCGTGGGCCTGGAGAGGGAGAGCATGGTCATGGGTCCAAAGTACTACTTCTTCGAAGTACGCCTACTTCGACACTTTCCACCCCGATGAGGATGGTGGACACGAACTGGTGGTTTCTGGGCTTGAGGTTGGGCCTCTGTTTCAGGGACCTTCCGCGGGTGTTACTAGACCAGTCACTGGGGTTGTCTCCCCTGGAATTGTGTCCTCTGGGCCGATGGTTGTCCCCTCATTTTAGGGGCCTCCCGAGGGAGTTATCTCACCGGGTATTGACGTTAGCTCCCTGGGAGTGTGTCCTCTGGGCTGGTGGTTGTCTCCTCGTCTCAGGGGCCTTCTGAGGGAGTTATCTCACTGATTATTGAGGTGAGCTCCCCTGGGAGTGTGTCCTCTGGGTCGGAGGAGATCCCCTCATTTCAGAGGCCTTCTGAGGGTGTTGGCACACCAGTTGTTGGGGTTAGTTCCCCTGGGATGGGGGATGAGCAGAGTCGGCCCGAAGGGGGAATCTCGGGAGTACCAATTTTCCCATTGGTGCTCCTTATTAGAGCCAGTGGAGGTGCTGTGGGGTGTGCTGCCTCATCGGCTGAGGTAGTAGGGGAGATTCAAAAAAACACCAGCTCTTTCAGTGGGTCTTGGTGAGGTTGCTCCCCTGGTGATGGAGGGTGGAGACTCTCTGGGTGTTGCCAGTGGAGCGGGTACTCCGGGTGCTGTGGGGGTTGGGGATGTTTCAGGTTGTGACCCTCTTTCAGATTCCAGGGGTGCCTGTGCACCACGGGCCCTGGGGGTGCCTCTTGTTTTTTTCTTCCCCAGGCCCAGACCTGGGGGGTGATGGGAGAGTGCAGGGGCCTGGTCTTCATCGGACAGCTCGTTGCTGACAGGGGTATCGGGACTCTCCCTCGGCATTGATTCTGGAGGTGGTGTCATGCCGGAGGAGGGGGAGAATGATGGGGCCGGCTTGTGCAGTGGGGTGAGTGAGCTTTCAGCGAGCTGTAATCTTTCAAACTCTGACAATGACTTTGAGCGCAGTACAGGGGCAGATGCTGCTCCAGGTGTGAGTGGGACTCCCCGGACTCCAGGGCTGTGTCTCGAGCAGTCGTTATCTGTGAGATTCGGGACTTACTGAAAATAAACAAGAGTGCTAGAACTAAAATTGAAGCAGCGTGGAGGGGTTGGACAGGTCTGTCGAGTATTATTAAGACTCTTGATATTATCCTTGGCAGCAAACACAGTGTGAGAAGCGTCAGTTTGGGGACTTTTTCGCGAAGGTCTGAGGGGGGTGGTTCCCGCATCGATCGTATGTACATCTCCAGTGCATATGCCTCCTGCGTCTCAGCGGCCTCAATGCAGCTGATGCCGTGCTCGGACCACTGTCTGGTTCGTGTGGATTTCAATCCAGCGCGCGCTCGGGCTGGGTCCGCGTACTGGCACTTTAACAACAGGCTGCTGGAGGATTGGTGTTTCCGGGAGTCTTTCAGTCAGTTTCGGGTGAAATGGAGAGAGAGGCAGAGGAGCTTCTCTTCCCTTCGGCAGTGATGGGATGTGGGTAAAGCTCACATCTGTCTCTTTGTAAGGAATACACGTGGGGGTCGACCGGAAGTCGGGACTCAGTGGTCGAGAGGCTTGAGAGTGAGTTAATCGACAAAGAGTCTCGCCTGGGTCGGATTGGTGAGGACTGTGAATGGAGAGAATTTCAGGAGAAGAAGGAAGCCTTGAGGAACCTGCTGCTTGAATGGTCTCGAGGCGCTTACGTGAGGTCGGGGGTCCAGATGTTGCACGATCTGGACTGTGCTTCACCTTTCTTTTTCTCTCTGGAGAAAGGGCAGGGAGCCCTCAAACAGCTCGTAGAGCTACTCGCGGATGATGGCTCCTCCATCACAGATCCAGAGAGGATTAGTGCTTTAGTCCGGTCCTTTTATGGGTCCCTATTCTCTGCAGATGGATTCAGCGGGGAGACCCAGCGGGTCCTGTGGGAGGGTCTACCGACTGTAGATAGGGAGGAGTCTGATCTTCTAGATGACCCCTTATCATTGAAGGAGTTGACTCATGCCCTGCACCAGCTCAGGAGGGGTAAGTCCCCTGGGCTGGATGGGTTGACAGTAGAATTTGTTAGAGCCTTCTGGGATATCCTGGGGGGTGATTACATGAAGGTTCTGGGGGAGAGCCTGGCGACCGGGGAGATGCCCCTCTCGTGGCGTAGGGCAGTCGTTGTATTGCTGCCCAAGAAGGGCGACCTCCGCCTGTTGAAGAACTGGTGCCCGGTCTCTCTCCTCTGTACAATGTTTTTGCACAGGCGATGGCAAATCGCCTGGGCTTCATGCTGTCCCAACTGATTCACCCTGACCAGTCCTATACAGTCCCTGGCCGGTCCATTCAGGATAACATCCACCTGGTTAGGGACCTGATTCATCTATCTCAGGTTACTGGTCAGTCAGCTGCCTTTCTGTCTCTTGATCAGGAGAAGGCTTTTGACAGGGTAGAGCATGATTACCTCTTCGGGACATTGCAAACGTTCGTATTTGGACCGCATTTTGTAGCCCGGGTCCAGCTTTTGTACGCTGCAGCGGAGTGTCTCGTGAAGGTTAATGGTGTGCTCCCATTCATTTTGGGAGGGGAGTTCGTCAGGGGTGCCCCTGTCTCGTCAGTTGTACTCGGTCTGTGTGGAGCCGTTCCTGTGTCTTCTTCGGAGGCGATTGACAGGCATGGCTCTACCAGGTCCGGGGATGGAGATGGTTCTTTCGGCTTATGCCGATGATGTACTCCTTACGTTCACTGACCCTGGTGACCTGCGGAGGATGCGTGACTGCCAGAAGGTTTTCTCAGCTGCATCATCTGCCAGGATTAACAGGAGTATGTGTTCTGGACTTTTAGTGGGTCAGTGGCAGGTAGACGCCCTGCCGGAGGAGATGACATTGTATGCGTGGAGCACCACTCACCTCCTCTATCTGGGGGAGTACCTGAGTCCCACTGAGGATGCTTAGCCAGCAAACTGGCTGGGGCTGGAGATGAAAGTCGTCTCCCGGCTGGGGCGCTGGTCAGGCCTGCTTGGAGTTCTTTCTTTTCAGGGGAGGGTGCTGGTCATAAACCAGCTGGTGGCCTCCATGTTATGGTACCGGCTGGCTGCTCTTGTCCTGCCCTCTATCTTTGCAACTGCTTTACAGAAGAAGCTGGTGGATTTATTTTGGGGAAATAGGAAGCACTGGGTTTCCGCAGGGGTCCTGAGTCTCCCGTTAGAGGAGGGTGGCCAGCCCTTGGTATGAGTGCATACCCAGGTGGCAGCTCCCCGTCTCTGCGGATGTATATGTATGCGGAGAATCCCCCAGATGGCACACTCTGGCCACGTGTTTTTTCCATCGGAGTCATTGCCTAAGGGGGGGTATCACGGCTCCCAGTGGCGGGCATCCATCGACCCCTCTTACTGGGTTTGCCTAGTTTCTATCGTGATGTGCTAAGAGTAAGGAATTTGGTTGTTTTCAGCCAGCGTGTTGCACCACAGGGGGAGGGGGGTGTTGTGGCTGCGGAAGTGACCGGTCCTCACCCTGTCATGGCAGGTGTCGAAGAGAAGCATGTGCTTAGAGTGGTTCTGACTAAGCTTACCCCCACTCCGTCGGATTTGCTCATTTCTCGGGCACCGGCTCCATACAACCCGAACCGCCTTTCCGAGATGCCAAGCGTGCAGTTTTGTGATGGGGGAGGGGGGTAGAGAGAGGAGGGGGGTGGAGAGAGGAGAAGGGGGGAGAGAGGAGAGGGGGGGGAGAGAGGAGAGGGGGGGGAGAGAGGAGAGGGGGGGAGAGAGGAGAGGGGGGGGAGAGAGGAGAGGGGGGGGAGAGAGGAGAGGGGGGGGAGAGAGGAGAGGGGGGAGAGAGGAGAGGGGGGGAGAGAGGAGAGGGGGGGAGAGAGGAGAGGGGGGGAGAGAGGAGAGGGGGGGAGAGAGGAGAGGGGGGAGAGAGGAGGGGGGGAGAGAGGAGAGGGGGGCAGAGAGGAGAGGGGGGAGAGAGGAGAGGGGGGAGAGAGGAGGGGGGGAGAGAGGAGGGGGGGGAGAGAGGAGGGGGGGAGAGAGGAGGGGGGGGAGAGAGGAGGGGGGGAGAGAGGAGGGGGGGAGAGAGGAGGGGGGGAGAGAGGAGGGGGGGAGAGAGGAGGGGGGGGAGAGAGGAGGGGGGGAGAGAGGAGGGGGGGGAGAGAGGAGGGGGGGGGAGAGAGGAGGGGGGAGAGAGGAGGGGGGAGAGAGGAGGGGGGAGAGAGGAGGGGGGAGAGAGGGAGTATTATGAGTATGACCATTATCACGCGGTAGGTTGGACATTTCTCCTGTTAAGGCATAATTGCTTGCTTATACTTGTCTGTTCCTGACCATCTTCCATTTTAGCAGCCGGGTACATTGATATTCCCAAATGGGAATAGCCAATGAGGAATGGGAAAAGGTCTGATCAGTGGTAATCCATGTTACAATCAATCCTAAACTTGACTTCCAGCAGACAATAAAATAGAAGTTAAGCTGCTTAAATGTAAAAGCTGTTAAAAAATGTTACAAGTGGTGAATGCCTGATTGTACAAACACTATATATATATATATATATATATATATATATATATATATATATATATATATATATATATATATATATATATATATATATATAGAGAGAGAGAGAGAGAGCATAAGTTAAGATGTAATAGTGGAA
Organism: Raja brachyura; assembly: GCA_963514005.1. Next base: position 78,119,361 of record OY740783.1, read on the forward strand.
GAAGATACTAATCATGTTTTATATCATTAGTCCTTCATTAACATCTTTATAATGGATAAAGATTATGTGCCTGATGTCGTTTCTGGAAGACTTTAAAGATAAGATACAGCGTGAAAACAGGCTCTTCGGCCTACCGAATCCACACCGACCAGCGATCATCTCATATATTAACACTATCCCACACACTAGGGACAAATTACAATTTTATCAAAGCCAATTAACATACAAACCTGTACATCTTTGTAGTGTGGGAGGAAACTGGAGTACCCATGGAAATCCCATCCAGTCACTGCGAGAACATTCAAACTCCATATAGACAGCACCCATAGTCAGGATCGAACCCGAATCTCTGGCCCTGTGAGGCAGCAACACTACCACTACGCTGCCCTCGATGTACATGTTATAACCAAGGATCGGTAACTGGGAAAGGTAACCCTTTGATTTCCTGCCGCTGACAAAGTAGCAGAAATTAAGCAGGAAACTTAAGCCAGTGTCTAGGATGTGCAGGTAATATCTGGCTTCTTGGCCACTACTTGGGTGAGAAAGAGAATCTTGATGAGGTGACATTTATCTGAAAATGAAAGGTTGAATCTGCCAATTATACAAATTGGAATCTTCTAATATTGTTTTTTGAACTTGGATTGTACAAAGAGCTATGTGAAGATGTGAAATCACGGACTGAAAGTATAAATAATTCCTCGAATCATGAATGCTTGGGCTTTGTTAGCAATCTTGGCTGAGAGGCTTTTCCTGGCAGAAGGCAATATCTTGGCGAGGATGTCACAATAAATATTTTGACTGTTATTATTTCCATGTTTACTGCAGGTCACCAACTTAACTGTAAATTGTATTCTTCATGTGGGTGTGCAAGATGCTAAATATTGAAGATTTGAGCATGTTTTGTTCTTGAAGAGAGGACAGAAAACTGTTTAAAGTACAACACCCTGCTGGGTGCTTCAGCGCTTCAGTGCTGGGTGCTTCAGTGTTTTCAGTCATTTGCAGAGAAGAGAAACCACAATGTTCATTATAATGCATCCCAGAGTACTTAAGAAAGTAGCTCCGGAAATAGTGGATCCATTAGTGATAATCTTTCAAAACTCTTTAGATTCTGGAGTAGTTCCTGAGGATTGGCGGGTAGCAAACGTAACCCCTCTTTTTAAGAAGGGGGGGAGAGAGAAAACGGGGAATTACAGACCAGTTAGTCTAACATCGGTAGTGGGGAAACTGCTAGAGTCAGTTATTAAAGATGGGATAGCAGCACATTTGGAAAGTGGTGAAATCATTGGACAAAGTCAGCATGGATTTACGAAAGGTAAATCATGTCTGACGAATCTTGTGGAATTTTTCGAGGATGTAACTAGTGGCGTGGATGGGGGAGAACCAGTGGATGTCGTGTATCTGGACTTCCAGAAGGCTTTCGACAAGGTCCCACATAAGCGATTAGTATATCAACTTAAAGCATATGGCATTGGGGGTTCAGTATTGATGTGGATAGAGAACTGGCTGGCAAACAAGAAGCAAAGAGTAGGAGTAAACGGGTCGTTTTCACAATGGCAGGCAGTGACTAGTGGGGTACCGCAAGGCTCAGTGCTGGGACCCCAGCTATTTACAATATACATAAATGATCTGGATGAGGGAATTGAAGGCAATATCTCCAAGTTTGTGGATGACACTAAGCTGGGGGGCAGTGTTAGCTGTGAGGAGGATGCTAGGAGAATGCAAGGTGCTTGGATAGGCTGGGTGAGTGGGCAAATGTTTGGCAGATGCAGTATAATGTGGATAAATGTGAGGTTATCCACTTTGGTGGCAAAAATAGGAAAACCGACTACTATCTAAATGGTGGCCGATTAGGAAAAGGGGAGATGCAGCAAGACCTGGGTGTCATGGTACACCAGTCATTGAAAGTAGGCATGCAGGTACAGCAGGCAGTGAAGAAAGCCAATGGTATGTTAGCTTTCATAGCAAAAGGATTTGAGTATAGGAGCAGGGAGGTTCTACTTCAGTTGTATAGGGTCTTGGTGAGGCCACACCTAGAGTATTGCATACAGTTCTGGTCTCCAAATCTGAGGAAGGACATTATTGCCATAGAGGGAGTGCAGTGAAGGTTCACCAGACTGATTCCTGGGATGTCAGGACTGTCTTATGAACAAAGACTGCATAGACTTGGTTTATACTCTCTAGAATTTAGGAGATTGAGAGGGGATCTTATAGAAACTTCCAAGATTCTTAAGGGGTTGGACAGGCTAGATGCAGGAAGATTGTTACCGATGTTGGGGAGGTCCAGGACAAGGGGTCACAGCTTAAGGATAAGGGGGAAATCCTTTAGGACCGAGATGAGAAGGAATTTTTTCACACAGAGAGTGGTGGGTCTCTGGAACTCTCTGCCACAGAGGGTAGTTGAGGCCAGTTCATTGGCTATATTTAAGAGGGAGTTAGATGTGGCCCTTGTGGCTAAGGGGATCAGAGGGTATGGAGAGAAGGCAGGTACGGGATACTGAGTTGGATGATCAGCCATGATCATATTGAATGGCGGTGCAGGCTCGAAGGGCCGAATGGCCTACTCCTGCACCTAATTTCTATGTTTCTATAACCATTTACTTTGGCAGATTACAATTGTTTAAGTGACAGCCTCAATTCTCTGTTTGGCTTGCTCATTTCCTTGTACTTTAATAATCACATTAGCATAGCTTGAATTGTTATTAATGTTTGCTGTTTCTTTCTCCAAAAATGTGGATAGAGTTGATAGAGTTGCTGCCTCACAGTGCCAGAGACTCGGGCTCGATCTTGCCTGTGTGGGATTTACATGTTCTCTCTGTGATCGCGTGGGTTTCCTCTCGGTGCCCCGGTTTCCTCCCACATCCCAGATTCTTATGTCTATGGGTTAAATGGCCTCTGGGTAAAAAATTAATTGCCCCCAACTGTGTAGGGAGTGGAAGAGAAAGTGGGATAACATAGAACTAATCTGAACGAGTGATCAATGGTCAGCCTGTACTCGGTGGGCCAAAGGGCCTGGTTCGATGCTGTTTTTCGTAAGAAAAAGTGCCTGACTATACCAACCTGACCTCGCCCATCCACCTTACCCCCACCCATCACAGGCATGTGACCACGCCCTATAATTGTGGATCGGGTTCATGGGCATCAGACCACACAGCCACGCTGAGCGATGATTGCTGCTGTGGGTTGCTCAAGCACAATGATCTAAAGCACTCTGACCTCCAGCAAAAGCCAAGCATGTCAATTCCATGGATTTTCTTTAGAAAGCCTCTCAACTCCCAGTAAGGTAAGATATAGGATTCAAACATTCTGGGGAACACTGACTTCAGGCTTTCACCATACAAAACCGCATAAGAAAATATTGTTGGACAACAGACCAAATTGTTTCCTGTAACCATGGGCATTGCATGAAGGTGCATTAAAGAAGTGAGGGAGGAATAATAGTATAGATGGGAAAAAAGGTAATCGGCATGATAGGCCAAAGGGCCCATTCTGTGCTGTACAACTTTATAACTATGTTATGCAGAATTTGCCTATTCCTTATTCTTGAACTTTGATCTATTTTTTGAAACACTGGGGCTTACCAGTATCGTGCATGTATTTCCAGTGATGGTCATGTCCTCCAGCATTGTACACAGAATCCGCAGAAATACTTGTGGCCACTAAAACTTTGCCAGAGTTCCGATGAACACCATTATACTGGCATCTTCATGTTTAGAGATGGATCCAACTTCAGACCCAGGTGATAGGACTGATTGAGTCTCTGGTCTTTAATACCAGCCCCAGACTGATTCTGATCTCCTGTGGGTCCCAAAACGTTAAATCAGATGCACCCTGAGGAACTAAGATTAAGAGGACCACAAGGACCCAGACACAACATAAGCAGTGCCCAAAAGCCTCAGCCAGAATCAGACATGTTCTGTGGTGAACCCAATGTCAGGTCAAACATCAAATGTCCCCCAAGGACCCATGTTTCATCCTTGAAGCCACCGGGACTGGCCAGAAAGGGAAAGGAGGGGAGGAGTGGCTAATCCATCTTAAACTACGGCCTCCACAACGCTTCTCTTGGTGATTATATGGCACAACACTTTGGATGTAATAAGTAGATAATATCACTATTGGGCCCTTTTGAGGAGATGTGGAAGTTGTTATTATTCCTGCTTTTGCTTTGTTTTGGTCTGTATGTCTTTATGGAAAAGTTCAGTGTCATGTAGGATAAATAAGTTTCAGATATGGGACATTCTGTACTATACAGCAAGCTTGAAGAAGATGGAGAACTGACCGATAGCCACAATGCAAATCTGACATGGCAGCCAACATGCTCCCAGACGAAACTGGCACCAAGATTCATAACAAAAAAATCTTCCCTCCTCCTATAATGTTTTGCTGAAAAAAGTGCATGAAGTGAGGTCAAAAGTCTTATTCAATCTGTAGCACCACAATCTTGTCTATATATTTTAAAGTAGAACCTTAAAGATGCCAGAACTCAGATATAAGAACTGAAAATGCTGGAAATACTCAGTAGGACAGGCAGCCTGTCACTTTAGTTCTCCACCCAATCTGTAAACTGATCTTTCTTTCATTGTCTTCTTACACTTTTCCAACAAAGCCCAATTAAAACCCAAGGAACAATGCCTTGTTTCCATTCAGACACATTGCCGCATTTGGAACACAATATTGAATCCAATAATTTCAAATATCCATCCCTGGCTACTTGTGTCAGAAAATGCTAATCCTGATTAAAGGTTTCAAGCTGTAATGTTAATTCAGCTTGCATAAGTGCAATCTAATGCCACTGTCCCACTTAGGAAACCTGAACAGAAACCTCTGGAGACTTTGCGCCTCACCCAAGGTTTCCGTGCGGTTCCCGGAGGTTTTTGTCAGTCTCCCTAATGATCGAAAGTGGTTTCCGCTAGAAGAAGCGGAAACCACCTTCAACCATTAGGGAGACTGACAAAAACCTCTGGGAACCTCAGGGAACCGCACGTTCAGGTTTCCTGAGTGGGACAGGGGCATTAGGAAATCTGAATGGAAACCTCTGGAGACTTTGCGCCCCACCCAAGGTTTCCGTGCGGTTCCCGGAGGTTTCTGTCCTCCGGCTACCACCTTCAACTAGCATCGCAACCGGCTTCGACTAAAAAATGACGATTTTTAAAACGGAAACCACTTTCGACCATTAGGGAGACTGACAAAAACCTCCGGGAACCACACGGAAACCTTGGGTGGGGCGCAAAGTCTCCAGAGGTTTCCGTTCAGGGTTCCTAAGTGGGACAGGGGCATTAGGTTCAACAGTGCCTCGCAAAATGTCTCGCCTCACGTTTGTCCTGATTAAACTCCATGTGATATTTTTCAACCTATTTGACCAACACGCTGATATGTCTCCACAGCCTGACTACCTTCCAATATCAGCAACCCTGCCAAACTTCATGTCTTCGTCAAACTTACAGATCTTGCTTGCAAAATCAACATAGAAATCATTCACATATATTACAAACAGCAAGGTTCCCAGCAACGATCATACAATCATGTGAGCAACCCTCATCGTCATCCTCTGTCTCTTATTGCCAAGCCACTTTTGGGTTCAGTTCGCCAACTTGACTTGAATGCCATGGGCCCTAATCAGTTTCCCAAATGGGATCATGTAACAGGCTTCACTAAAGTCTACGTAAATCATATCTACTGACCCACCGTCATCGAAACTCTTGGTTAGTACAGGTGTCAGGGGCTATGGGGAGAAGGCAGGAGAATGGGGTTAGGAGGGAGAGATAGATCTTGGCCTGATGATTCAACTTATATTGAAGCTACTCATTTTAAAGAGCTTTCCCCATCCCAGCTCCGTGCCGTCAACCATGCCAGAATCAATCTCTTCCTCCCTTGACTCCATCCAGGTGCCCCAACAGTCCTCCCACGTCAGGTAGAGGTTCACTTGCACCTCCTCCAACGTCATCTACTGCATCCATTGTTCTCGGTATGGGCTCCTATATATCGGTAAGACCCCAAGTGCAGACTGAGTGATTGTTTTGCTGAACACGCTCTCGCAGCCCACCTTGGCCTACGTGATCTTCCGGTTGCCAAACATTTTGACTCCCCTTCCTATTCTCACACTGACCTTTCTGTCCTGGACCTCCTCCACTGACAGAGTAAGGCCACACGCAAATTGGAAGAACGGCACCTCATATTTTGCCCAGGAAGTTTACAACCCAGCAGTATGAACATTGGTTTCTCTAATTTCAAGTAACCCCAGCATCCCTTTCCCCCACCCTAGTCTTCCTACCAGTTCTTCCATTGTTTGCTTCCATGTATCCCTTTCATTCGCACCTATTCCCCAGCCTGCTGTGGGCCATAATGGGCTCCACGCTTCCTTGGTTACCTGATTTGTTCTGACCCTTTCCTACCTCCAGTCACCCCCTCCCCCTCTACTTTCAGTCTGTAGAAAGGTTCTGACCCAAAATGTCATCAATCACTTTTCTCCAGAGATGCTGCCTGACCCACTGAGTTACTCCAGTAGTTTGTGTCCATCTCCAGAATCCCACTAGCTCTGCTGAGTTATTCACAAGGTCATAATGAATAGGAGTAGAATTAGGCCATTCGGCCCATCAAGTTTACTCCGCCATTCAATCATGGCTGATCTATCTCTCCCTCCTAACCCATTCTCCTGCCTTCTCCCCATAATCTCTGACACCCATACTAATCAAGAAGCTATCTATCTCTGACTTAAAAATATTCACTGACTTGGCCTCCACAGCCTTCTGTGGCAAAGAATTCCATTGATTCACCACCCTCTGACAGAAATTAATCTCTCCTCATCTCTTTCCTAAAATAACGTCCTTTAATTCTAAGTCCCAGACTCTCCCTCTAGTGCAAACATCCTCTCCACATCCACTCTATCCAAGCCAGGTTATTGGTCAAGCATTATTGTTGATGGGCACTCCCTGGGAATAGCTGAACAATTCAATGGGATGCTGAGATTGAGTTAAACAGTGACTCGGTGGAATGTTCCTCTATATTCTCCATCTGTCACCACTCTGCCAACTGTTACTGTATAGAGTGGCTGAGAGACAAACACCATGAATAAAGGACACAAAACATCTTAAATACTGCAGATAGACCAGTATCTGCAGTTCCTTCCTACACATCTTAAATACTGCTATCTCTTCAATAGTGTGTCCCTGCAGTATTTTTTTACCTGCTATTTTGCTGTGTTTTAGCTGTGTTTCAGCTGTGTTTCCGAGCCACACTTTTGATTTGTATTTCCCTGTACTTTGTCTTTGGCAATCTTCCAGAACTGCTTTAGTACTGAAACATTTTCCCACCAACTGAAGCGACCTCTGAATTAATTAGTATAATTCAAAGTAAATACAAACCGACCCTACCTTATTTAAGTGAATTATTCAATTAAATTGTTATATTTGTTTGGGAAACAGATTTACTCCACAAGCATTAAAATATAGTTAAACAAATAAACCAAATGAATACGAGAGCAAAATAGATCTCTTGGCGTATGTTGGTGCCGGCCATTGGATAAGACCATAGTTGACTTTCCATCTCATCTCTACTTTCCTGGCCGTTTCATGTTTCTCTTGATTGCATAACATTACAATCTCAGCCATGAAATCACTCAGTGACCAAATATCCACAGGACAAACTTCGCAAAATGCTAAATATTCACGTCCATCCAGTGAAGAAATTCCTCAGATCTTGGGATTTTACTTGTCCAACCCTTTATCATGAGCCCATTGCCTCCTAGTCTTAGTCTCCAGACAAGAGATTGTCTTTGGCTGGACATGTACTCGGGAGCAGCTTTTCCCCTCAGGCTTCAAACTGGCCCTTCCATAAACTGGAGGGCCACATGTATTAAGTGGCAGGTGAATACAGCAGGAATTTGATCAGGCTATAGATGTAGGTGAATGTATAACCTACTATGCAACATAATCTGAACGGTTCTCCCAGAAGTTTGGTTATAGTCTGATTCACCTGTATCCCATTGCAGACATTGGACTTTGCCAATGGAACTGTTGCACTACCATGCTAAGAACATGCCCTGGGGAGCCGCACACATGGCGGGAGTGTCCTGGGGAGCCATGGGGGCCCGATCCACCCGCCGAGCAACCGTGCAGCCGACAACCAGAACGACGACCGATTACGCACCCCGGTAGACCCAACTCACACCACAGGTCTCCCAGGGGACTGCAGTGAAGCAGGACGGTGAGGCCTGTCTGGGCTGAAGGAGTGTCAGCGATGGTAGTAATGGATGACTCTGCAGCAGTTAGAGCCTCGATGAGCAATGGCTTCAGCAGCAACGGGAGTCTCTGTGGCGGTCGGGCCTCATAGTCGATGAGTGGGGAGAGGAAGACAATGGGCACCTGGCATGAGGGGACCGCTGTGAAGAACATTGGGGAGCCGGCGTGGGGGACAGTGGGAGAACAAAGGAGGATCCGGTGTGGTGGGGGACCCCATGTGGGGGAGGGTGGGGCACTTTAGTTTAGAATCCTCTGCCCAGGGGATAAGTCTGTGTTTGTTTATTCATTTGTTCCGGTGAAGGCGCTGTGCACACGGCAGCCAGCCAACAGTCGCTTGTCTTTTTTCTCTTTTTGTTGCCAATGGAACTGTTGCACTACCATGTCTCTTTTTGTTGTCACTTTTCATTTCAGGTTTTTGTGAACCTTGTGTGTTTGACAATTTTATTTAGGTATAGCATTATCTGATCTGATTGGATAGCATGCAAAACATCTGTTCAAAGTACCTCATTACCTGAATAACCAAAACCCTAAATCCTTCTAAAGCAGAACATTTGATAAGCATTCATTCCCATTACCACCAGCACTTAGTAACTGCAATATCTACAAAACACTCCACAGTTATTCATCCAAGCCACTCCTACACCATCTCCCAACCAACAAGTATGTCAAGGATAGCAGACACACAAGATGACCACTAATTCCAGGTTCCTTTCCAAGTCATACATTATCCCGATCAAGGGTCAAGAGAGTTTAATTATTATATGTACCAACAAGTGAACATATAAATTCTTACTCGCTGCAGCTTAACATGGCCTAAAGTACAATAACACACAGAAAATGGATATTCATCAAAAATGCCTTAAATGAATTATCATAATATTAGGTAACCATAATAGTGCAAAAGCCGAAGTCTATAGTATAACCAAAAACACAGTCCATAGAAGATCATAGTTACTGAGCTTGAATCTGGTGCTCAAGGTCTTCAGACTCCTGTACCTTCTTCCCCATGGTAGTCACAAAATGAGAACTGCCCTGTGCAGCCCTCACCACTGTGGTGCACTCTTCAGTTGCTGCCTATATGCTGGAAGAAAGAACACCGCCAGGTTGTCCAATTTTTCAAAGTTTGGGTGAGGGATGAAGCGATAGGCATCTTTGATGTTGGAATCACAATGATCGAGATGATTTGATCCCCCGGTGCTGCAGTAATTGTGCTGCTATCAGTTGGAAAGTGACCTTGTCAAAGTCTCCGACTATGATGAGAAAAGCATAAGAACATACAGTGTCTGGTGTTTGTTAACCATGTGTCAGCTCTCCCAGTGCTGGCCAAGGCGGGGTGTAGATCATGGCCATGATGATGGAGGTGACTTCCCTTGGGAGTTAGAGGGAACGGCACTTCACTGCTAGTTGGTCCAGGAGCGCAGGAGTCATCTTAGCAGCATGAAGAGATTGCCATGAGACAGGCACCGCCACACCTCCCTTTTCATGATGATGCCATCTGGTTAATGCATTGGATCAAGAAAGTTTCAGGCCAGAGGGCTGTATCTGGAGAGTCTGGTGAGCCTCTTGCCTCTGAGGGTTGAGGGACTTGTCTATGAAACAAGTTACAGCATTGCCTCATATCCCTTCAGTAAAGCCATCTTGCCCTGATATCTTATTTTCTCGACACTGTCTGTTGGCCAGTTGTTTTGCAGAAAGTTGATGGACCAACATGTTGTCCTGGAAACCATTTTCAAAATGTGGGCCTAGAAATTCGATCATGCTAGAGAGGGTGGAGTCATTGTAACCTGCGCTTCAGTCTTATTGCAGCTGCCCCGACGATCGCATTTACGGGCACAGTGGAGGCTTTCCAGAGACTTCCAGCTACGGTTCTCACTGTTTAAGTACGTCGTGGGATTAGGGATTCCCCTGCCACCTGGAATTCCATTGCAATCGTAAATCACAATAGACGCGTGAATTTAAATGGACAGGAGCCTCTCTGTTATACTGTAAATACGCTCCTCTAAAGCTTTCCCCCCTAGTCTAGTTCAGTAAAAAACACTGACTCAAGCACTGGACCAACTAAACTTTATTTTTAGATTGAACAGCAAATTTCCCTATACGATACGTAAACCACCGCAGGTTCGATCTTTGTCTCTGCCTGGCCAAGCCCTTCAGCCTCGTGCAAACAGACACACTCCAAAAGATTACGCACTCCCAAGCGCTCCTCCAGAAGATCGACATTGATCTAAGATAGGGCTACCTTTTATAGGTTCACGAACCTTGAGGGGCCGAACTACATAGGACTATTTACAGTCCAATCAAACATATTAATGACATCAATACATTATTGACAGTTTCCCAAACCAATTACAGTGTCTTCCATACAATGTTTCTGGCAGAAGCTTCTGGTAGGAAGCTAACTAACTGAATAATGCAACATTTACCCTGGAACTCAAACAATCCTGCCAGGGCTTAACACTTTGGCCAATCAACAAACTGCAGGGTAACTGTCTTGCAACATTATTTACATAATTTACAATTCCTTTGCAGCAATCCAATCATATCAATGCATTTAAGTTTATTTACAGAGTTTTAATACATATTATCAATTAAGGGGAAATGAGGAGTACACCTGGATCTTTCACCATCCTGCACCACCATGTTTGCAAAATGTCACCTCACTCCAATTCCTTGTGCTTTGATGCCTATCGATCCATTCCTCGCACTCATTTTAGAAAATCAGATCACCTGTGCTGTGATCCTTCATTCTGTCTGTAGGCAATGACTGGATATATGCCACAGATCCTTCATTGTCGCTGTTTAAATCCTTGAATTCGCTCTCCAAAAGCATTATGGAAATATCTTGACCAGAAGGACTCCAGCAGTGAAAGAAGGTGTCTCTCTATCACCTTCACAAGGGCATGAAGGGTGGGCATTAAATACTGGCCTTGCTAGCAGTGCACAGTGCACCATGATTGACAGGTACAGAGTGGACATACATATGGATATGCAGGGAATGGAGGGATATGGATTTTGTTGAGACAGATAAAAGTTGGCATCATATTCCGCACGGATATTGTTGGCCGTAGGGCTTATCTCTATTCTGTCCTGTTCTATGTTCGATGCACATAGATGTTCCTGCTCCTTCTTGACCTCAGTGCAGCATTTGACACAGTCGACCACACCATCCTAATTGACCGTCTCCAGTACGGGTTTGGGATTGATGGCACTGCCCTGAGCTGGTTCATCTCCTATCTCAAAGGTAGGAGTTTCTCTCCTAACATAGGCAACTCGTTCTCCTCCCCAGCTAGCTTCTGTGCGGGGTTCCACAAGGTTCCATCCTTGGCCCCATTCTCTTCTCCCTGTATATGCTCCCCTTAGGCCAAGTCATTGAAAGGCACGGCATTTCCTTCCATTGCTACGCAGACGATACACAACTGTACCTCCCCCTGAAGCCCAAAAAACAATCAAATCTGCTTAACCTTACCAGCTGCCTCGAGGATATAAAGTGCTAGATGGCCCAGAACTTCCTCCAACTAAACGAGAGTAAGTCTGATGTCATCCTTCTCGGCCCCTCGGACTCAATCAAAATGATAGCAGGCAGCCTTACCACATTACTCAAACCTGACGTCAAAAATCTTGGCGTGATATTTGACTCAGCACTGAAGCTTGACAAACAAGTCAATGCCGTGATAAAAGCTAGCTTCTTTCAGCTTCGGATGATAGCTAAAATAACACAATTCCTCCAGTATGATGACTTAGAAAAGATCATCCATACATTTATCTCCTCCCACCTAGATTACTGCAACTCCCTTTACACTGGCATCAGCCAATCTTTCCTGTCCCGCCTGCAACTGGTCCAGAACACCGCAGCGAGACTCCTGACGGGCAACCGAAAAAGGGACCACATCACCCAGATCCTGGCCTCTCTCTACTGGCTCCCTGTGCGGTTCCAAATAAATGTCAAGACCCTCCTCTTTGTCTACAAAGGCCCCAATGGGCTCGCCCACACCTACATTAAAAGTCTTCTCACCCACTACACCACCTCCAGGTCCCTCAGATCGGCCGACTTGGGGTTGCTGAATGTCCCGCATAAGCTCAGGGGCGACCGCGCCTTTGCGGTCACAGCTCCTAGACTGTGGAACAGCATCCCCCTCCCCATTAGAACTGCCCCTTCCATAAACTCCTTTAAGTCTAGTCTAAAAACATATCTGGTCTCCCAAGCCTTTCCTGACGTCCTCTGAGTGAGGGTTATTTGTATATATGTACGTAGCCTGCTTGTGTATACTACTCTTATAACAAATGCAAAGCACTTTGGTCAACGAGAGTTGTTTTTTAAATGTGCTATATAAATAAATGTGACTTGACTAGATTGTTGCTGGAGTGAAACCCAACTATTTTGCATCACTCCGCATGCTTGGCCGGCACATGGGCAGTACAGTGGTGCAACCAGTAGAGCATCAGAGACTTGGTTCAGTCCTAGCCTTGGTGCTCCCTGTGTGACCATGCTATGTACAACTAGAGAGCAATCCTGAGCTACCATTTACCTCATTGGAGAGTCTCAGGCTATCTTATATCAAACTTTTTTAGACTTTATCTTGCACTAACCATTTTTCTCTTGATCATGCATTGACTTGATTGTAATGATGTATACTCATTGAGTTGACATGTCAGCAGGCAACAAAAAGGTTTTCACTGTAGTTCAGTTTAGTTTACAGCACGGAAACAGGGCTTGTGGTCCACGAGTCCGCACCGACCAGTGATCCCAGCACATTAACACAACACACGCTAGGGACAATTTACACTTCTATCAACATTACAAACCCCAAGCCAATTATACTACAAACCTGTTGTTTAAGAAGGAACTGCAGATGCTGGAAAATCGAAGGTAGACAAAAATGCTGGAGAAACTCAGCGGGTGAGGCAGCATCTATGGAGCGAAGGAAATAGGCAACGTTTCTCCAGCATTTTTGCCTACATACTACAAACCCGTATGCCTTTGGAGTGTGGGAGGAAACTGAAGATCACGGAGAAAACCTACGTTGTCGTGGGGAGGAAGTACAAACTCTGTACAGGCAGCACCCGTGGTCGGAATTGAACCCGGGTCTCTGGCGCTGCAAGCACTGTAAGGCCGCCCAGTACAAGTGCCGTCCCGCCCGGTGCATGAGCCACCCCGGTACACATCTGTACACGTGGCAATAAACTACACTAAACTATGCAGGCGTCCCCAAGGGGCTCCAGTCCCTTCCCATATCGACAGAGACATGTAAATTGGTCGGTAAAGTGACTGCTGTAAATTGTCCCTGCTGTACAGGTGGAATCAACGGGGAGCTGATGAGGAGAATAAAAAATTGAATTAGTGTAAAGGGACATTTGATGGGTCAGCATGGTTGGCTGACAGGCTGCTTTCAGACAGGTGCTCCGAGTCTGTGACCTGCTAGTTGAGTCACACACCGCATGATTATACTGCAGTTCTCAACCCCCAGCTGCAAACCGTGTACACTGCAGTGAAAACAATAACATCAGTCAGGGGAAGCTGCACCATTACCCAGTGCTGGGCACCTTCTGGACAATTGACTTTTACCAGCGTTAATCAAGCAGGATGCCCACGTTGGGGGGAGGGGGGTGGGGTGGTTTTATCCTGGGTGGAGCTTTCTTTGCCTGTTGGGTGTTAAAAGGCATTGAGCTCTTCTGCAAAAGACACATCATTGTCAGAGATTACCTCCAATTTCAGCTTGTAGCCCATGATAGTATTTTGGCCCTGCTATCTGGCACTGATTGAATGAAGGCTGGATTGTCGTCATTGGAGAAGAGAAAGTAAGATTTGTTTACATACACCAGTTGTGATTTCTCAGCTCAAAAGGTTTGAGTGATGTGGAGTAAGTGCAATGAATGGAGGAATATTAGGTCATTTCTTTTAAGCAGGGGCTAGTGGAGTCAAGGGATATGGGGAGAAGGCAGGCACGGGTTATTGATAGCGGACGATCAACCATGATCACAATGAATGGCGGTGCTGACTTGAAGGGCCGAATGACTTCCTCCTGCACCTATTTTCTATGTATCTAAGCACTGCCAGCCAGTTACAATATCCAGTCCACTGGTGACGTGTATAGTCACTGACAATAATAATGGTATAAGGTGCACTGACTGAGGATAAGTTTCTTTGATGCCTGAACATCATGTCTTGGATGCACAGAGAACACATCAGCTGGTTATGGAGATTTCCTCCGTTATCAATTTGCCTGCAACAGGGTGAATGGGCACAGGTTAATCATTAAATCCCCATTGATTACATCAATGGCAGGGCACGATGGCACAGCAGTAGAGTTACTGTCGTACAGTTCCAGAGACCCATGTTCGATCCTGTCTCTCTGTACGGAGTTTGTACCTTCTCCGCGTGACCGCGTGGGTTTTCCCCAGGTGATCCGGTTTCCTTCCACAGTCCAAAGACATACAGGTTTGTAGGTTAATTGGCTTTGATTAAAGATTGTAAATTGCCCCTCATGTGTAGGATAGTGTTAGTGTAAAGGGGTGATCACTGGTCAGCGCAGACTGGGTGGACAGAAGGGCCTGTTTTCACACTGTATCTCTAAAGTAAAGTCTTAACTATAAATGATTGGATAAAAATATATAAAAATTATGAGAAGCATAGATGCTCAGGAGGATTGACACTCAAACATTTTTCCCAGAATGGAAATGTCAAAGACTAGAGAGCGTAGGCGAGAGGGGGAAATTTTAAAGGAGATTAGACCAAGTGCAGACCCGTTGGGTTTGCTCCCACAATGCAAGATTCCAACACTCACCTGTTCCCCCAAGGCTAGCCACTCCTCCTCTTCAACCTCCCTCTTCAATCTCTAGAGAGGGAGGGGGGTAGAGATGGATGGGTGGTAGAGGGAGGGGGGGTAGAGAGGGAGTGGGGTAGAGAAGGGAGGGGTGTAGAGAGGGAGATTGTGAGGGAAGGAGAGGGAAGGGGGTAGAGAGGGAGGGGGGTAGAGAGGGTACGAGTGAGGGTAGTTAGGGAGGGGGCATCTCCCTCCTCCACCCCTCTCCATCTCCCTCCTCCACACACCCCAACCCATCTCCCTCTACCACCCCACTCCCCACCCCCATCTCCTTCCTCCTCAATTCCCTCATCTCTCACTCCCATTCACTGTCCCAGCACTTACCCAGTTCATAGAGCAGCACCAGGGCCTGGAACTCAGCCTGGTTCTCATACTCGGCCCGGCCCTGGCTGTAGACTTGATCGTCAGCTTGGCCGCTGCCTGGGCTCCAGTGCAAGCCCCTACTTCATCTCCGGGCTCGGCCCTGACCCTGGACCCAGGCTTGTCCTTGGATCCAGTTGCGGCTTCTTTCTCGGCCCCGGTCACGGCCCCATCCCAAGCCCTGCACTCAGCCCTCACTCCAGCTCCAGCACCACCCTACCCACCAGGCTTTGGGTGTTGGGCGGAGGGTGCCGACAGCCGCCACCACACCTCATTCACTGTGAGCACTTGAGTGCCTCTCCCTTCCGTAGTGTCCCGTCCGGCCTTGCGAGTGCATTGTGACCCAAGTTTTTTTTTTAAATGGGTGAGTTTGCAGGCTATTTTTGAAACTTTAAACGATTATTAACTTCAGAAATATAGGTGGAAATGCGACGGGAAGCTGTTTATCACCTCTAAGAGAAAAATGTGAGTAGGATATGTGAAAATGGGAAGGCTGTGGCCTAGCGTTTGGAAGAAGATAGGAAAGGTAGATTGACACATCGTGGGCACAAACAATAGGAAGAGTTTTAGTATTATAGAGATGTGTGGGGCAAGTGTTTTTATACAGAGAGAGTGGTAGGTGTGCTTCTAGGGTTTGTAGTGAATGCAGATATGACAGTGGCATTTAAGAGGCTTTTAGATAAATTAATGGAGATGCAAGGAATGCAGGGATATGGATCATGTGCAGGCAGACGAGATTAGTTTAACCTGGCATCATGTTGTGCTCAGAAATTGTGGGCCAGAGTGTTTGCTTCTGTGCAGTACTGTTCTATGTCCTATGTTCTATTCTTTCAATAATAAAAGTCAGACTCATATTCCCATGATTTAAAGATATGGCTGACTGAACAGCTGCAAGATATGATAACTATTTATTTGGCAGAATTTTGTGGAATTTAGCAGCCTACACAATAAACTTCTGAAAGATCTGCATGATACACCCCCCTCGAACGAAGATGGCTGATGCTATAAAGCATTCCTGAGAGTCATAATATGTAAATTTCTTTGTTCGTTTTCCTACTTATGTAAATATATTCCTGAAATAGATTAGACCATTTTCCTTCGGATTTCAATACACTTTACAGTACATTTTTGTGCATCTGCCCCATACTGTGCCCATTTTTTCAAATGCATTTCAATGCTGCATCATTTTACCATTAATAATTTATCCACAGTAACTGATATACAAAACTTTTTCTGGTGTGTAAAAAAAAAATAATTTCATACTTTTATTCCTAAATATCAAAAAAAGAAAATAAAAGCTTGTATGCTTGTGTCAAATTCTAATTGAAGGCTGCTGTCACAAATGAATCAGATTTGTCAAATCCCAAATGGGCAATGTACCTGATGCATCGTGAAATAGTCTGGTCTCTCATCCACAGCGGATGAGGATAAACTAACAGGAGCCTGAAAGGCAGAAAATGCTGGAAACATTCAGCAGGTCAGAGAGCAGCAGTAGAGTCCAAATCATAAAATCTTAAGTGATAGGAGCAGAATTAGGCCATTTGGCCCATCTTCTTCTCCACCATTCAATCATGGCAGATCTATCTCTCCCTTCTAACCTCTATTTTCCTGCCTTCTCCTCATAACCCCTGATACCCATACTAAATAAGAATCCATCTATCACTGCCTTCTGTGGCAAAGAATTTCACATATTCACCACCCTTTGACTAAATAAATTCCTCCTCATCTTCCTAAAAGAACACCCTTTAATTCTGAGGCTATGACTAGTCCTAGACTCTCCCACTAGTAGAACATACTGGAGCTAACTCAGTGAGATCTACCAGTGAGTAACCAGCTGCTCTCTTATTTTCCGAGAGGGAGGATCACAGTGCTTTAACTGGACGGTTACTTGATGTGCCTCAGAGATTTGTTCTTCCCATTGAAGGCCTGATTCACCACAATAGGTTGGCTGCTGCTAATTCTGCTTGGGGTTGAAACCAACATAAGGATCATAATGGTGATCACGGGCTTGTCACCTAGAAAGAGACCAAGCCAAAAAACAGTCAATTCAGACAACAGCAAATATCAGCAGAAAGATGCTTCTTGCAGGAGGACCTAGATGGAACCCAAGGTGGCCCAGTGCATAATAAGCTTGCTCTGATTATCAGAACACCAAGTCCCCACCAGACAATGGCAGACATTGACCTGCTTGGTTTAATTTAGTTTAGTTTAGAGATACAGCGCGGAAACAGGCCTGTTAACCCACCGCGCCCATGCTGGCCAGTGATACCTGTACCTCTGGAATGTGGGAGGAAACCGGAGCACCCAGGGAAAACCCATGAGATTATAGGGAGAACGTACAAACTCCGTACAGACAGCAGCCATAGTCAGGATTGAACTCGGGTCTCTGGGGCTGTAAGGCAGCAGGTCTACCGCTGTGCCACCGTGCCGCTCCATGCTGATGGAACCCGATACACACACTTCATTCCCTCACATTTGGGGGGTTCCCCCCCTCCCCCCCCCCCCCCCCCCCCCCCGAGTTCTGCCAGAAACATTATCTGATTCCCCATCCGTCAGCCCACAAATATGGAAGACATGTGGCTCTCACTTGCTTTGCCAGTGTCCCAATTACAGAGACACAAGGAACTGCAGATGCTGGAATCTTGAGCAAAACATAAAGTGTTGGAGTGACTCGACAGTTCAGGTAGCATCTGTGGAGGGAAAGGACAGGCAATGATTCGGGTCAGAACCCTTCTTCAGACTGATTCCTAATTACATCGACGTTGTCCAGTAAAGTGGCAACTCAGGTTTAAGGCTTTGTCTAACTTCTGATTCTTCTTTTGTGTCCATCTTCCATGTTTCAAATGTTGACATCGCTGTCATCGCCCGTCCTGAAAAGGACGCAAGCTTCCGGCGACAATCAGTGGGAGCCATCACTTGTTGCAATAGATGATGGTGGTAGCAGAATTAGCTCAGGATACTTCCAGTTTCCAGCCCTGTGACGTGGATGCTTCTGCTATGGGGCCAACTGCTCATTATTGCACACATATACAGTAATACCTGGGCTATCACTAGAGCATTTCCAATTTTGATCTGTGATAGTTTCATGTGGAAAGGGTGCCATGGGTATTACACTGAATGCCATATCATCGAACAAGCTGTCGGCATGGTCAGAGAACACTTCTTTTGTCTCAGGCAAAGCTATTGGTTTCCTTCTGCTCTCACAGTGAACACATCCAGCATACAGTACGTAACTGTGGACTCTCGCACTCTGTACAGCATTGCTTGGCAACAAGGAATGACCTTGCGAAAGGAGAAAGGCACAGCAAGCAGACCCTCTACTGACGATGTTGAGAAGGGGGAGGAGGGCTGATGAAGGCAATGCATTAGCTCTGCAGGGGAGAATTCATGAGATACTGGAGTGAAGATAGAAAATTAACCAAGAAGGTTCAATGGAGTGGGGGGGGGGGGGGGGGGGGGGGGGGGGAGGTGAAACAACTTTGAATTGAATCCTCACTTTAATGTTACCTTTGCACCATTTCATTTCTCTTGGCCCAGCCACAGTTCACTTCTGCCACTGTTCTGGAGAAAAACATAGTGCTGGGAAACTCAACGGGTTAGGCAACATCTGTGGAGGAAGGCATTGGCAACATGGCAGGTTAGGACCCTTCATAAGACTGTCTGAAGAAGGGCCCTGACCTAAAACGTCACTGGTCCATTCTCTCCACAGATGCTGCCTAACCTAATGTGTTCCTCCAGCGCGTTGTGTTTTGCTTAAGATTCCAGCATCTGCAGTTTCTTGTGTCTCCATTGTACCAGATAACACATCAGAAGTGAAGATCAGTATTCAACAAAATGTTCTCTGATGCCAAATATCTAAGCCTGTCATCATTCTATAAAAGGTAAGGGCCTTCTACTTCCCTCCCCTCCTGCAGCATACCCAGAGATGTGTCATCAAATTGATTTGTATGCATCCTTTCCATATTCCTCCCACAGAATATCTAAGCACTTCCAAATTGCATCTTCATTTGTATCTTTAAATAAATCACATCATGCAGTTGGTCATCACACACAGTGCCAGTGATTCAATGTAAGGTGAAATGACTATAAGTTGACCATTAAAAGTCTGGCATGCTTAACCTGTGGGATTCCCACGTAATATGAACACACACCCACCTGCCGCTCTGAACACAAGAGCAAGCTGACATCCAGACCATTAACTCTCCATAGCTATTGCCTGGCTGCAGAACATTTTCCAGCATTCTTTTTTTCCAATTTCAGCTTCCAACATTTTTCATATTTTACTTCTGTAATGGGAGAACACACCTTACTTTACATTGTTCCACTTCTGTTAAGTGACATAGGGTCTGATATGCAGGCGTACACAATGCCAGCTTCAACATGAAAGTGGAGAACCTAGTGAGGAGGAAGAATGAAATGTAAGTGGTGAATGCTTTGTGCAAGTTTCAACAGTGAGAGAATTTCTTCAAGGCCAACCAGCAAGAATTAAAAAAACAGAACAAGATTTGTCTTTGCAAAACACATTCCACAATATTTCAGAGGAAGACACAATGCTCAATAATCAAACACCTTCAGAGTGCCAACATTGTTACATTATTGAAAAAAAAGAGAGCTAACGATGTCAGCAAGCATCATCCAAAGGCAGTTATAACGACAAGAAAATCACATGGAATGAGGAAACCCAAAATAACTCATTCTTCTTGCAGAAAGTTCCAATGGTTATTTTACTTCCTTTCTTTTTGAAGAAAGTTAACACACATCTATTTGGATGATATTTGTACCACTGTTACTGCAATACGCAATTCTGTACCTCATAATGTAAGGAGTTCCCGCAGTTCCATAAAGGCAGCTAAAACTTCTACTGCTACTCGATAACTCACTTATAATTCAAGAGCAGCATACATTTTTTTGCTACACTTTCTGATGGGAGCCTGCCATACATTAAACAAGCTTCTCATAGAGTCACAGAATCAGAAGCAGAAGCAGACCAAGTTAGCATATTGGGTTTGTCCAATTTGGCCATTATCCCTTTCAACCCAACCCAAACATATATGTGTTCAAATGTCTTTTAAAAGCCATAATTGCATCCACTTCTGTAGCTTCCTCTGCAGCTCATTCTAGATTCAAACAAATCTCTGTGAAAATGTTGCCCCTTGCATCCCTCTCCACTTTCACTGCAAGCCTATGCCTTGTCAATGACCTTGATCAATTCCATGTAGACAACATCTATGTACTGCCCTCATCAATATTCTTGGTCACTTATTCAAAATACTCAGTCAAATGTTAAATTCTGTCAAATGTTAAATCCAGTTACGAATCTGACAAATGACTCATTAATATATATTTTTAATGCATAACTGAGGAAAATTGTACAGTGTAAATGCTGAAATGAATTAGAGGGTTGGGTAGAGCCTAGAATTGGCCATCAATAAAGAGTGACTTTCATGCTGACAGTTCACTTTGCTCATCCCTATGCCTCAGTGGAACAGAACTAGATGGCTTAAAGCTAACATACAAGAGTTTGTTTATGAATTTATTGAGCGAGGCATCTCAAATGTCTAACAGGCTAAATTAATCCATTCTGAAACTTTCATGAGCACACTATTTACAATCAACAGACACAAACATCTTGCAGTGGAGATTAGTAATCAAATAACGTTTTGTCATCTCTATTAGACCATGAGCTCCATGATTTACAGAAACAATACTGCACTTTACAGGTGGAATAGAGTTCTGCAAAGCTTGTTTCTTAACAATTTATGTAGTTAGTCATCGTGATTTGCATGAAAACAAACAGACTCAGTCACCCGTGAAGAGCAATTGTACCCCATTTATAAAATAGTTATTGCATATGTAAGATTCAATGATTGGTGATAATGATCAATGGCTAATGGATACAAATGTCATGAATGAATATAGTTGCAGATCAGAAATCTGTAGGTGCTGGAAATCACAAAGGAAAACAGGATGGCAGGACTTCCATATGAAGAAAGACTGCACCGCCATTCAATGTGATCATGGCTGATCATCCAACTCAGTATCCCGTACCTGCCTTCTCTCTATACCCCCTGATCCCTTTAGCCACAAGTGCCACATCTAACGCCCTCTTAAATATAGCCAATGAACTGGCCTCAACTACGTTCTGTGGCAGAGAATTCCAGAGACTCACCACTCTCTGTGTAAAGAATGTTTTCCTCATCTCGGTCCTAAAGGAATTCCCCCTTATCCTTAGACTGTGACCCCTTGTTCTGGACTCCCCCAACATCGGGAACAATCTTCCAGCATCTAGCTTGTCCAACCCCTTAAGAATTTTGTAAGTTTCTATAAGATCCCCCCTCAATCTTCTAAATTCCAGCGAGTACAAGCAGAGTCTATCCAGTCTTTCCTCATATGAAAGTCCTGACATCCCAGGAATCAGTCTGGTGAATCTTCTCTGTACCCCCTCTATGGCAAGAATGTCTTTCCTCAGATTTGGAGACCAAAACTGTACGCAATACTCCAGGTGTGGCCTCACCAAAACCCTGTACAACTGCAGTAGAACCTCCCTGCTCCTATACTCAAATCCTTTTGCTATGAATGCTAACATACCATTTGCTTTCTTCACTGCCTGCTGCACCTGCATGCCCACTTTCAATGACTGGTATACCATGACACCCAGGTCTCGTTGCATCTCCCCTTTTCCTAATCTGTCACCATTCAGATAATAGTCTACCCTCATGTTTTTGCCACCAAAGTGGATAACCTCACATTTATCCACATTATACTGCATCTGCCATGCATCTGCCCATTCACTCAGCCTATCCAAATCACCCTGCAGCCTCCAAGCATCCTCCTCACACCTAACTATACCCCCCAGCTTGGTGTCATCTGCAAATTTGGAAATGTTGCATTGAATTCCCTCGTCCAAATCATTAATATATATTGTAAATAGCTGGGGTCCCAGCACTGAGCCTTGTGGTACCCCACTAGTCACTGCCTGCCATTCTGAAAAGGACCCGTTTACTCCTACCCTTTGCCTCCCGTCTGCTAGCCAGTTCTCTATCCACATCAATACTGAACCCCCAATACCGTGTGCTTTAAGTTTGTATGCTAATCTCTTATGCGGGACCTTGTCGAAAGCCTTCTGAAAGTCTAGATATAACACATCCACTGGTTCTCCCTTATCCACTCTACTAGTTACATCCTCGAAAAATTCTATCAGATTTGTCAGACATGATTTACCTTTCGTAAATCCATGCTGACTTTGTCCAATGATTTCACCACTTTCCAAATGCGCTGCTATCCCATCTTTAATAACTGACTCTAGCAGTTTCTCCACTACCGATGTTAGACTAACTGGTCTGTAATTTCCCGCTTTCTCTCTCCCTCCTTTTTTAAAAAGTGGGGTTACATTAGCTACCCTCCAATCCTCAGGAACTACTCCAGAATCTAAGGAATTTTGAAAAATTATCACTAATGCATCCACTATTTCTGTGGCTACCTCCTTGAGTACTCTGGGATGCAGACTATCTGGCCCTGGGGATTTATCGGCCTTCAATCCGTTCAATTTACCCAACACCACCTCCCGGCTAACCTGGATTTCACTCAGTTCCTCCATCTTAATGAGATGAGAAGATCTTTTTACACACAGAGAGTGGTGAGTCTGTGGAATTCTCTGCCACAGAAGGTAGTTGAGGCCAGTTCATTGGCTATATTTAAGAGGGAGCTAGATGTGGCCCTTGTGGCTCATGGAGATCAGGGCGTATGGAGAGAAGGCAGGTACAGGATACTGAGTTGGATGATCAGCCATGATCATATTGAATGGCGGTGCAGGCTCGAAGGTCCAAATGGCCTACTCCTGCACCTATTTTCTATGATTCTATGAAAACATTTCTGGAAACACTCAACAGGCCAGGCAGCATCCATAACGAAATGAACTAAGGTGAACTGTCAGGATATTAATGTTCATCTGCATTAAGAAAGCTGAGAAATCAAACATGTTTTAAATTGCAAACAAGGAGGAGTAAAAATATGGTAATGTACGATAGTGTGGAGACAAAGAGAATGAATGCTGAAAGCAGTGCAATGAAATCCTTTGTTCACATGAAGCTCGGACTAAACACACACTAGTGATAAATACAACAATGAATACGATGATGAAGGACTAACAGCAGAATGGTGCAAGATTGTAGCGCAAAAACTGAACAGAGCAAAAGTATATTAAAGAACAATAATGGAATAAATGGAGCAACGAGGAACTGCAGATTCTGGGTTTACAAAGAAAGACAAAGTGCTGGAGTAACTCAGAGGGCCAGGCAATATCTCTGGAGAGCATAGGCAGGTGACGTTTAGGTTGGAACCCTTCTTCAGGCTGATTGTAGTGGAGGGGGAAAAAGCTGAAGAGAGAATGGTTAGCACAAAGACTGGCAAGTGATAGATGGATACAGTTGGGG
Organism: Raja brachyura; assembly: GCA_963514005.1. The sequence continues at coordinate 78,143,208 of OY740783.1, forward strand.
GGTGAGGGAGCTTGGTAGGCAGTTGGACAAGGGCCTAAGATGAAAAGACAACAGGTGTGAAATAAGGATAGAAGGTGCAAATTCTGAAACCAGAGGAAGGAATATAGGTGGAAGACGATGGGGAGATGAGAAATGGGTGTACATCCAGATGGGGCACAGGGAAGAGAGGGGTAGGGAGGGGCGAAGTGGCGGTGTAGGTTAGTTGCCTAAAATTGGACAATTCCATGTTCATACCGTTAGGTTGTAAGCTACCCAAGCAGAATAAGACGTGCTGTTCCTTTAGTTTGTATGTGGCCACACTCTTGCAATTGACAATGGAGGAGGACCTGGACAGAAAAGACAGCATGGGAATGGGAAGGGGAGTTAAAATGGTTAGCAACCAGGTGATCCAGTAAGCCTTGGCAGACCTAGCACAAATGTTGAGGTGATTTGGGTGGAAGGGATGTGAATCATGGAGTTGCAGAGGGAGCAATCGCTGCAGAAGATGGAGAGGGTTGGGGATAGGAAGATGTGAACGGTGATGGGATAACATTGAAGGTGGTGGAAATGTCAATGCATTATGTGTTGGATACAGAGGCTGGGGGAGTTAAAGGTGAGGACCAAGGGAACATTATCTTTGTTCCATCTGAAGGGAGAGGGAGCAAGAACTGAACTACAGGACACAGAGGAGGCACAGGTGAGAGTTGGCAGCAGGAGGGAAACAATGTTTCTAACAAAAGAGAACATCTCAGATGTCCTCAAATAAATGGATGAGATAAGAGTTAAGAGTAAGTACCTGGCAGCACCTCTGGGAATGTAAGAAAGGGCTAATTGGCTCAGGAGTCTGATAGCAGTGGAGAAAGAAGCTCTCTTGGGTTTGCCTGTCTGGGGTTTCAAGGTCCTGTATCCTAACAGAAGATAGAGGAGAGAAGAGAGAAAATAGAAGAGAGAAAAGGACTGGGCTGTGCTCACTATTCTCTGCAAGTACCGGCGTTCAAGAGCAGAGCATTTGCCATACCAGGCTGAGATCCATCCGGTCAGAATACTTTCTATACCACCTCTGCAAAATTTCAAGAGAATCGTTGTGTACTTGGCAAATGTTCTCGGATGCCTAAGTAAGTAAATACACTGATGTGCTTTTTTAATGATGGAATACAATCTGAAAGGACCAGGTTAGGTTGCTGGAGACATAGATGCCTAGAACTTGAAGTTGTTGACGATTTTTACAGCAGGTCTGTTGCTGAGGATAAAGTTGTATTTAGTCCCTCACTTCCTAGGTCAACAAATGTCATTAAGGACTAGGATGTTGTTTTGACACAATGACATAATGTTCTCAATCTATTTCCTGTGTTTCATCTCATTATTGTTTTAAATCTGACAGACAACAGTGGCAACTTTAAAGATCGAGTTGACATTGTACTTGGTCATACAGTTACGTGTGTACAGGGAGTAGAGCAAGGGAATGAGCACACAGCCCTGAGGGTCACCAGTGTTGTGGGTCAGAGTGGGGAACTGTGATGATCAATTCTAACTGATTAAATCCTACTGCTCAAGAAATGCAGTCGCCATTTTCCCAAGGCCCAGATCCAAACAGTTAAGAAAGAGCTTATTCAGTATTATAGTATCAAAGACAGAACTGTAGTCAATGAATAGCATCTTGACATAGAAGTCCTTGTGGTCAAGTTGTTCCAGGACTGAATGTAGTGCAAAAGGGAGATGGTTCCTACATAGAACTATTTTTATGAACACAAATTTCAGGGGATCATCATTGTCTGGAAGACCTGCACAGATGCGGGCCATTACCAATTTTTATATCACTTCATTATGGTAAAAGTTATAGCTACTGGCTGTTAGTCATTGAGACAGGTCTCTTTATTTTTCCTGGGGAATGGAATTATGGAGGTTTCCTTGAAGCTTATGGAGTTAAAAGACTGTTGAAGTGTGTGGTTGAAGATGTTGACAAACACTGTGACCAGCTGATTGGCAAATGATTTCCGAAACAATCCAGGGATTCCATCCGGAACGGCTGCTTTCCAAGAGTCTACCACAATGAAAGCAGATAGGACCTCTGCCAATGTAAAGGTACTAGATGAGTACTTTGCATCAGTCTTCAACAGATAAATTTAGAGATACAGAGTGGAAACAGGCCCTTCGGCCCATCGAATCAGCAACGACCAATGTTCACCCATACACTAGTTCTGTCCTACACACTAGGTACAATTTACAGAACCCAATACAAATCTGCACATTTTTAGAATGTGGGAGGAAGCCAGAGTAATGGCCCACATCTGTGCAGGTCTTCCAGACAATGAAGACCCCATGAAATTTGTGTTCATAAAAATAGTACCCGAACCCACATATAATACGTTACAATATAACTTTATCCCAGAAATTGTTCTGCTAACATTCATAAAACACAAGAAACATGAAACATGAGATCAAAGTGACAAGTGGAAAAAATTGGGGATGAGCAACAATTTGGGAAGGTGAAGGGGGGGGGGGGAGGAAGAGGAGTCAGTCTACCCCACAACAGAAGGGGGAGGAGATGTATAGTTTGATAGTCACAGGGAAGAAGGACCTTCTGTTGCATCCTGTAATGCATCTTGGTCGAACCAGTTTGTTGCTGAAGGTACTCCTCAGGTTAACTAGTGTGTCATGGGGGGGGGGTGAGCTGTATTGTCCTGGATGCTCCGCAGTTTGAGGAGCATCCTCCCCTCCAAGACCACTTCCCATTAATCCAACTCCACCCCCAGTATGGAGCCAGCAATCTTGATGAATTTCTTAATCTTGGTCTCGGGGAGAACGAGACATGGCCTTAGAGAGAACGTACAAACTTTGTACAGTCAGCACCCATAGTCAAGATCAAACCTTGGTTTCTGGGAACTGCAAGGCAGCAACTCTCTGCTGTACCACTTTGCCACCGTTCCAATGTACTTCAAATGCAACAGTTAAGGAGAAAATATATGATACATTGGTAACATTAAACATCAATAGCCAAGAGGTATTAGAAAGGTTGGCTGAACTTAAAGTAGGTTAGTCATCAGGACTGAATGAGATATATCACAGGATTTTGAGGGAAGCATAGAAGGAAATTATTTTGGTGCCTTCCATAATCTCCAAAGCTCTTTTTCATATGGGATGGTGCCAGAGAACAGTAAATATTACCACTTGTTCAAAAACAGGAGTAAGGAGAAGCCTGGCATTTACATGCCAGTCAGTTTAAGCTCAGCAGAAACATTGATCCAGGAAGGCTTAATAGTCACAAGAGGAAAATTGATTAATTAAGGCAAGCAGCATGGATTAGTTCAGGGCAGATCATGTTTAATCAATTTGATAGAATTTTTTGATGATTGTAATCGATTGATTGATAGATAGATTTAAAGATACAGCATGGAAACAAGCCCTATGATCACACTGAATCCACTCCAACCCGTACACATTTGCTCAATGTTATCCCACTCCACATCCACTCCTTACACACTAAGGCAATTTACAGAAATCAATAAATTCCAAACCGCATGTCTTTAGGATGTGGGAGGAAACCTACGCGGTCGCAGGGGGAAGTGCAAATTCCGCACAGACAGCACCCGAGGATGAGATTGAACCCAGGTATCTGGCGCTGTGACGAAGCAGCACTACCCGTCGTGCCACTGTTCTGGCAGTCGATGTGATACACATGGTCTTTCCGAAGGGGTTTGATGAGGTGACATAACATGCTTGTCACATAAAGAAGATGTGTTTACCACCCACTTATACTCAAAGTGTTATAGTGTAATGGAGTCATACAACAAAAAACAGGCCCTTCAGCGGTTCAGCCTAACTTGCCCATGCCGACCAAGATGCCCCTTTTACACACATGCCTGCCTTTATATCCCTCTAAACCTTTCCTATCCATGTCCTTGTCCAAGAGTCATGTAAATGTTGTTATGGTACCTAATGTTGTCATAATAACCAGTTCTTAATGTTTCTCTCGAGTCAAGAGTTAAGAGTGTTTTATTGTCAGATGTCTTGAAATGTAACAGTGGAATTCTTACTTACAGCCGCACAACAGATATGTAATCATAGTGCTCTGTAAAACCCATAATAAACAAAACAAGTTCAGTATATATAAAAAAGAAATAAACAAATAAATAGACAAGAGTAGAGCAAAGTCAAAAATAATGTTCCCTAGCCTATATAGTTCAGAACCTATTTGAAGGTTGTAGTATTTAATAGCCTGATGGTGGTAGGGAAGAAACTGCTCCTGAACTTGGACCTTACAGCTTACAGGCTCCTATACCTTCTTACCAATGGCAGGAGTGAAATTAGAGTATGGCCAGGCTGGTGTGGGTCTCTGATGATGCTAACTGCCTTATTGAGACAGCGACTTGTAAATCTCTTTGATCAGTACCCGTGATGGACTGGCCAGTGTTCACCACGTTTTGCAATCTTCTTCTTTCCTGGAGGTTTGAGTTACCGAACCAGGTCATGATGCAACCAGTCAAAATGCTCTCCATTGTGCACCAATAGAAGTTCAAGAAAGTATTTGTTGACAAACTGAATCTCCTCAATTTTCACTGGAAGTAGAAGCGTTGGTGGGGTTTCTTTCTGATTGCATCAGTGCACTGGGTCCAGGGCAGATCTTCAGAGTTATGCATGGCCAGGAATTTGAATGTTTTGATGATCTCCACCACCGTCCCATTGATGAAGGCAGGTTTGTGGATCCTGGTTCCACAATACACAAGATATTACGGGAATTCAAGTACTCAAATGCCTGTTGAACATTAATGGCACTTCAGGTATTAAGTGGCAGGTGAATGCAGCAGGAACTTTACCAAGCTGCAGCTGCAGGTGGATACACTATGCAAGCTGACACGTAAACCTAATCAGAATAGTCCTCCCAGAAGCTAGGGTACAGTCCGATTCTCCTCCACCTCATTGCAGCATTATAGCACACAGTTCCAGAGAAAGTCGCAGAGAATTTTAAACGCCCATGGATTTTGGTTATGTAAAGTTTTAAAATATTAAAATCCTTACACCCATTCATACCTGCCCCACTGAGTATTAACATAAGTGGGAGTAAGACGTAGGATTACAGGAATAATGCTTGAATATTTAAGTATTTTAATGAGGATGCTTGACACTATTTTAGACATCAACTTGCTAATAAGGATTCCCACTTTTGAGGGTACCTGATGACTTGAAAGCGGCTAAAGAACACTGAAGGTAGACACAAAATGCTGGAGTAACTCAGCGGGTCAGGCAGTATCTCTGGAGAGAAGGAATGGGTGACGTTTTGGGTCAAGACCCTTCTTCAGACTTCTTCTAAAGCACACTGAATTTGGTTTAGTTGTTTCAACTCCCGTTCTAGCCCCAAACTGTGCACATCTTTATTGGAAACGCTGATGTCCCTCCAGCCTTAACATTCCAACTTTCCCTTTCTCCTCAATAAATATACTGAGCCTTCCAGGGATTTAAGAGAGGGTTGGATAGAGCTCTAGGGGCTAGTGGAGTCAAGGGATATGGGGAGGAGGCAGGCACGGGTTATTGATAGCGGACGATCAGCCATGATCACAATGAATGGCGGTGCTGGCTCAAAGGGCCGAATGGCCTCCTATTTTCCTATGTTTCTTCTCCACCTGCAGTCTGATATCAGCTTATCCTCCAAACAGCCACAGGGCAAGCCAGCTATAGCCATGCAAAGTATTAATGAGATCCTGCTATTTAAATGAATAAGTTTATTTGCCAAGTACATACAACTACAAGGAATTTGCCTTGGTGCTCCGCTCGCAAGTAACAACACGACATACAGTAAACCATTAAGAATAAAACATAAAACATTAAAAATAAAACATTATAGTTTAAACATGTGAATGAAATAAAATACCATAGCAAAAGGAAGCTACAGACTTTTGGTTATTGAGTAGAGGTACTACTCGTGGAAAAAAAGGTGTTTTTATGTCTGGCTGTGGTGGCTTTGGCAGTCCGGAGTCACCTTCCAGAGGGAAGTGATTCAAAGAGTTTGTGGCCAGGATGATCTTATCCGCTCGTTTCCTGGCCCTTGCAGTGTACAGTTCGTCAATGGGGGGAAGGATGCAGCCTTCTCAGCTGATCATACGATTCGCTGCAGCCTCCGGATGTTGTGCTTGGTGGCTGAGCCAAACCAGACCATGATGGAGAAGGTGAGGACAGACTCTATGATGGCAGTATAAAATTCAACCATCATTGCCTGTGGCAGGTGGACCAAAAATACTGGAGAAACTCAGTGGGTGAGGCAGCATCTATGGAGTGAAGGAATTGGTGACATTTCGGGTTGAGACCCTTCTCGACCCGAAACGTGGTCAATTCCTTCCCTCCATAGATGCTGCCTCACCCGCTGAGTTTCTCCAGCATTTTTTGTCTTCCTTCGGTTTTTCCAGCATCTGCAGTTTTTTCTTAAACATTGTGGCAGATTGTGTTTCTTCAGCTGCCGCAGGTAGTACATCCTCTGATGGGCCTTTTTTACTGTGGAGTCGATGGTAGCCCCCCATTTAAGGTCCTTGCAGATGATGGTTCCAAGGAACTTAAAGGATTCCACAGATGTGACTGTGGTGTTGTTGATGGTGAGTGGGGGGAGGGGAGAGGGAGCTCTCCTAAAGTCTACTGTCAATTCCACCGTCTTAAGAGCATTGAGCTCCAGGTTGTTACGAAGGCACCAGGACGCCAGCTGTGTCATTTCCTGTCTGTAGGCAGATTCCTCCCCATCCTGGATCAGTCCAATCAGGGTTGCGTCATCCGCAAACTTGAGAAGCTTGACAGAGGAGTCTGTGGAAGTGCAGTCGTTGGTGTAGAGAGAGTAAAGGAGAGGGGAGAGTACTCAGACTTGTGGTGCTCCTATGATGAGGCTCTGTGGAACTGAGATGTGCTTTCCCAGCCTCACATGCTGCTTCCTGTCTATCAGGAAGTTGGTGATCCACTGACAGAGGGATTCAGGCACAGTCAACTGGGAGAGTTTGGAGTTTAGTAGCTCTAGCACAATGGTGTTGAATGCCGAGCTAAAATCCACAACAAAATCATTGCATAGGTCCCTTGGCAGTCTAGGTGCTGGAGAATGAAGTGCAGGCCCAGGCTGGCTGCATCATCCACTGATCTATTGGCCCGGTATGCAAACTGCAGAGGTTTGCAGGGGTTGTGATATTTTTCAGCTGGGCCAGCACAAGTCGTTCAAGGGTCTTCATGATTACAGAGGTCAGTGCGACTGGCATGTAGTCATTAAGACAAGTAATCCTTGTATTTTGGGGTACAGGGACAATAGTGGAGACTTTGAAGCAAGCAGGGACAGTACAGGTTTGCAGGGACTGGATGAAAATGTCTGTGTAGACCGGTGCCTGTTGTTCGGCACAAAACTTGAGGATAGAGGGGGAAACATTGTCCGGTCCTGGAGATTTCCGGCTTTTCTGTCTTCTGAATATTCTCTCCATCTCCTCAATTTCCTCTTGCAGCTGGTGATTTCTTGCGAGCCCTTCCAAATTGAAGAAGAGTCATTAATTGAGAACTTACTCCTCAACTTCTCAGAGTACAGAGAAGACAGCAGGATTACTGTAAAACAGTCTCATTTCCCACACACTTGCTTTATTCTTCCTCAATGATAACATTAGGCTCAGTATTGTTCATTCATCAATGTTTTTTTCTTAAGTTATAAATGGATCTTTCCTACAAACTCAATGTGAATTTGACTCAATTTCCTTTGATGGAGGAAGTAGTTAATTAATTTATCTTGAGGTTATCCTTAATGATTCCAATCTGGGAAGAATTTATTTAGTCAGAGGGTGGTGAATCTGTGGAATTCATTGGCACAGACAACTGTGGAGGCCAAGTCAATGTATATTTTTAAGGTGGAGATTGACAGATACTTGATTAGTACGGGTGTCAGGGGCTATGGAGAGAAGGCATGAGAATGGGGTTAAGAGACAAAGATACATCTGTCAAGATTGAATGGCAGACTCAACTTGATGGGCCAAATGACCTAACTCTGCTCCTGTAACTTTTAAACATGAATTTTGATTGGAAGTCATCTCATACATGCACTAAATACTTCCACTCATCTCATATGTCCACTCAAAAGATGGTGTTCTGTCAGATAATCTTTTTTCCATGAATCCACAGTTAATAGTAAGATTAAACAAGCTTACCATTTGGAAGTTTGATCTTTATTTTATGAGGAGTTACGATGAGGGAGTATGTGAAGAGCCCACCAGCCCGCATGTGACAGATGAGTGATTACGTGAAAAAGCACTGCCAGTGCGCATGCACGTCAATCTTCAAAGCAGCGGTGTGAAATCACAGATAACAGTTGTTGAACTAACATAGTAAGATTAGAGATGACTAGAACTACCAGATAATCTTTATAATACGAGGGTTGGAAGCGGAGGGCACGTAATCGCTCATCGTAACTCCTCATAAAATAAAGATCAAACTTCAAACTGGTAAGTTCTCATTTAATCTAACTATTTTACTTCGGAGTCACGCGAGTGATTCCGTGAAGATTTCAAAGCTCTGTGATTTCATGCCGTAAGGTCGAGTCCACACAGCCACAACTGCCTTAATTGACAGATGTGGGAAACATTCATAATGAATAAATAGTAACAATAGTAACTCTTCTCATCTGGGAGTAAACTTAACCACTGAATCTAAAATAGAGTTGGCAAATACCCCTGGTCTGGCAATAGGTTATTATGAAATGTTCAGAAAGTTTGTCCGTTCGACCATCCTGCAGCTGCTAGGATGTGGTCCAGCGGAAACATACATAACCTTTGCTGCTGATGTTGTAGCAGCCCTGGTGAAGTGAGATTTGAAAAATATCAGTATCTACTCCTGCATGAGCCAAAACCCATTTTAATCACCTGGAGATGCTCTGAACCAATACCTTCTGATACATTTTCTGCAATTAACAAACATTGCTAGTTCAGAGCCTCCAAAGATCTTGGTGACAACATGTAGTGACTGAACCCATTGCGCTGACCAGTGCCATGAGGATAACTACTTTATGAGAGCCGAGCCAAAGCTAAGGATGTAGCTGGAGCCCCCTGGTGAAATGGTGTTAATGCCATGTCAATATCCTATACTGCCCTGTGCTTGTCCTGGGAGACCATGTGTGAAAGATAACCTTTATAAACTCGGTATCAGAGGGTGAAACCCGACAGAGTGGGCCCCGTTTGCTGCAGCAAATATGATGGGAAGACACGTTGGCACAGTGAATGGTCCTATGACTTAATTTATTGCCAAAGACCCATTTGAAACAAACTCCAAGACGTCAGTTACCTGTACCGTATTAGATGTAACATTAGCATTCAAACAAAACGTTTCCCATCTCCTGAAGAGGAATGTAATGCTTTTCTTTTTTGGTGCTATCCCTGCATTCTGCAGTGAGCACATACATGGATCGGTCTGACAATCTGAGCCGCAGGAGCAGTCTACTCAGAATCTATGTCAATAAATTGATTTTATCATCCAGAGGCTGGTTTCCCGAGCCTCAAACTGAATCAGCAAAGTTTTATGTTTAGAATAACTGTAAAATGTTGTATTACGGTTGCACCTCCGCCCATCACAGCAACACCATTGTCAAATTTGCAGATGACACTACGGTGGTGGGGCTCATTTCCGGGGGGGACGAGTACGCCTATCGGGATGAGGTGGAGCAGCTGACAGTGTGGTGTGGAGAAAATAACCTGCTCCTGAACACCTTAAAGACCAAGGAGATAATAATAGATTTCAGGAAGAACAAAACAGAACTGGTACCACTAATCATCAGAGGGGACTGTGTGGAGAGGGTGGCGGATTTCCGCTTCCTGGGAATCCATATTGAGGAGGACCTGACGTGGAGCGTGAATACCTCTGCGCTGCTGAAAAAGGTCCAGCAGAGACTGCACTTCCTGAGGTTGCTCATGAAGAATAACATCACACCGAGACTGCTGCTGTCCTTTTATCGGTGCTCCATTGAGAGCATCCTAACATACTGTGTATGCGTGTGGTACACCAGCTGCACAGCAGCTCAGAGGAAAGCGCTCCAGAGGGCCATTGACAACGCCCAGAGGATTGTCGGCTGCCCTCTCCTTACTTTGGAAGACTTACACAGTTCCCGCTGCATCAAAAAATCCCAGAATATTATAAAGGACATTTCCCACCCCGGACACTCCCTGTTTGAACTGTTGCCGTCAGGCAGACAGTACAGATCAACAAGGACAAGGGCAAACAGACTTAAAAACAGTTTTTACCCCACTGCTATAAAGGCACTAAATGTAGCCACCAAGGAACGCGGGGACTAAGGGACTGTGGTTGGTACACTGTGAAATCGACAGAAGGATGTAGGGTTGTGTGTTTATGCGTGCTATTTTCATATTTCATATTTATTTTAGTTGTTTATCTTATTTAATATTTTACCTTGTATGTATCGTTAGCTTTTATGGTTTGAATGTTGCACTGACTGGTTGACATTTTTAAATTTCGTTGTACATGGTTCCTGTTACAATGACAATAAAGAAACAATTCTATTCTATTATTATTTCCGACAAAAGCGGGAAGCATGGCTGCATAGGCCAGTCAGACAAAACGACAACCTAAAGTGGGATCTTGCTGACTCTATTGCAAGACCTGACTGATGATGCAAAATGAAGGGAGACAAAAATAACTTCCTTCTCCTTGTAGCAAGAATGTATCTTTCGCCACTGTTATGCCACATATTTTCCATCCGGTAAATGAGCCTGGAAATAAACTTATCGATATTCGGTGTTCCATTGTGATGATACTCCAACACAAAATGAGATTAGGTAAATTATTACAGGATATTCTGACTTGGTTGCACCCATGTGACTAACATATGCCACCACCATAGTGTATCAACTAATGTTGAGCATGTAGATTATGCATATTCACACAACAACCTTTTAACCTATAGAATGCACCTAATGTCTATAGATAGTTGATACCAATAACTGAATAATTGTTAATTCATGCAAAACTCCTCCGCCTCTGAACTAGAGATGGCATTCATAATTTTTCACCTTAGAGCCCCATCAGTTTATAATATAACTGAAATTTTACGAACCAGACTTCTGGGGCAATGCTGAATACTGTTCGTCCACCATTATGACCTTGGTAGCTTCAGCTGGTAATAGCATAAGGTCTGTCACAAAGACATACATGGTACTTGAAAGATTACCACTTTGCACAATGTAAGTTCCCCCACTTGCACAGCTGAACACAGCTACTATATTGCCAATTACACTTGATGAATAGAAGGCTGCTTATCACAACAAGATTGTTTCAGGCTCCTATTAATTCCAATCTCTTACCCCATGGCAGAGTCACAGGCTAATTAATAGTTAAAGGTAAATCCCAATGTTCAACAAGTCTAGTTGGTATCACCTTAATTTTTCTTAAATATAGTCTGAGGCTGAAACAGTAGATTTTACCAACATACAGCGTTAGAATATCCTCCAGACAAGACATAACAAATGTTTTTGATCTCTGACCAGTTCAAGCATCGGTAAATAACCTAGGAACTGAAGTTAATCCATTTTGCAATGTTTTTTTATCATTGCCCTATCCAGATAAATTCCAAATGCCTCCGTTGATCCCTGTAAATGGGAACATCCTATGGAAATCAGATACGAAGTTTCCTATTCGGAAAAATTTATACTGCACATGCGAGTTAAACTACATTCTGCATCTTTCTCAATGAATAGGCCACGCCAATTCCGTACCTGCTCCAGCAACAACTCTGGCCCGATTTCCGAGCTTGTTTTGAAAACCAATGCTGGCCATAATACTGAGCATGCCTCGAAAGACACCTCTGGCCATAACTCTGAGCCTGCCTCGAAAGACAATTCTGGCTGAAATTCCGTGCTTGGAACCCTAGTATTGTGCAGTTTTACATGGTTAGATGCCACAACCATTTGTGTGTTGTAAGGCCACTAGGGCCCCTTCCATCCTTACCAAGGGAATTCTACTTTCATACAACACATAAACTAAACACATGTTATCATTATCATTTGTACAAAAACAAGTGTAAATATTACCAACTTGTAGATGGTCCCATATTTTTCCTGAGGCGACTTGGGCCTCGGCTTGAAGACCTCTGCCCAGCTTTCATGCCGCCACCAACTTCAGTGAACTGCTTACTGCCAATGGAGGCGTTGGGTGTGTTGTCGCCGCAACGATGAAGCTTTGCTCTTCGATGGTACCTTGATTGGTCCAACAGCTTTTGCTTCCTCATTCAGGCTTTACCTGTTGAATAGGTCTTACCTTAAGAGAAGATTCGGCGGCTGGTCTTTAATGTCACCGCTGATAACGCTGTTCATTCCTGGCACTTATAGCATGAGGAGAACTCTGGCCCCTTCCGGGTATCCTGCCACCTTCATTTGCGAGGACTCTCTTGAATCCATATGTAAGTGCTCCAGTAAGTTCCACGGACATATTTTAGACTTTGAAGTCAGTTACCCACTGACACTCGCACTCCCCTCCGCAGAGAGGGAGATTCGTAGGCAGCCCTGAACAGGTGCTGCCGCAGGCCTGGTATGCTCATCAGCTATACCTCTGATCTCGGAGTCAGAACAAAACTGACTCCGTGTGCTCACCGCCTCCAAGATGGAGACATCATGCAGTCCTTCTACAGGTGCTGCTGCCACGGGCCCCCGAGGAGACCTGCGGATATAAAGCTCCTCTTGCTGGAGCATATCGTGATGGAGCATCCTCTCCACCAGGAGATCTTCCCAGACAGCCCTTCAACAGGTGCTGCGGCCACGGGCCCCTCAGGAGACCCGCGGATCTAAAGCTCCTCTTGCTGGAGCATCTTTTCTGGACAGCCCTGAAACAGGTGCTGCTGCCATGGACTCCCGAGGAGACCCGGGCTGATAGCTCCCTCCTTATCATTGTGGAGCCACCTCTCCATGAGGTGCTCCATGTGGGACAAACGTCCGAAGATGCTACCCATTGAAGGAGGGGAACCCTCCTGGCCTGACTCCCCGAGTCCATGGGCCTGACCGACTTATTTGTGGATTTACCTTTTTTCATGGGCACACCATCGGTCTGGGACCCACTGACCGCACTGTCAGCAACTCTGGTGGCGACACTGCTCCTGGATTTATCTCCTCCACGGGAAACAGAGCGGTCTGGAGGCTGCTAACACACTGTCAGCGACTCTGGTGGCGATACCTCTGCTGGATTCACCCCCTCCACGGAAACCACAGCGGTCTGGAAGTTGCTGACACACTGCCAGCAACTCTGGTGGCAATACTGCTGCTGGATTCACCCCGTCCACGGGAACCACAGCGGTCACTGCGGTAGCGAACCCTGATGGCCGTTGGTTACCCGCGCTTCCGCAGTGCTGACCGGAGTATCAATTCCCCATGGCCCAACCGGTTTCCCACGGTCCGTCCAGACTTCGCCCCGACATCCAGCAGGAAAACTCTTATAAAGAGATTCCTGCAAGAAAAAACACAACCTGGATAAAAATAGAAACTTGCCTGCAGGTTTAAACTTACCGCTGGCAGGAGTGATGCGACTGCCAGTCCGGTGCGTTGCCATGCGAACAATGTAATGACGTTGCAAAATTAATTGTATTATTGATCATTGTATATTTATTTGATGTGCTGTTGCAAGTAAGAATTTATATTAATTTAAAAGGAATTGCAGATGCTAGTTTAGGTCAAAGAAAGACACAGAATGCTGGAGTAACTCAACGGGTCACGCTGCATCTCCGGAGAATGAGGAAAGGTGATGTTTCAGGTCTGGACCCTCATTCAGACTGATTGAAGTAGAGGAGGGGGAGGTTGGGGAAGTGGAGCGAGAGAAAAAAATGAAAATCAGGGCTAGCAAAAGATGAGCTCAGGCAAGGAGGTTCCCTGATAGGCCAATTGACAGGCCTAGAGACAGTATGAGTCCAAGAGGGATGCATCGTTGCAAACTGTGGAACTGGTTAACTGGTTAACAATGGAAGAGGTTGGGGGGGGGGGGGGGTGGGGGGGTGGGGGGGTAGTTAGGGAAGGTGGAGGAATGTGTTTGTAGATGTTAACTAAAATTGGAGAAATCAATATTCATACTGGTAGACAAAAGTGCTGGAGAAACTCAGCGGGTGCAGCAGCATCTATGGAGCGAAGGAAATAGGCAACGTTTCGGCCCGAAACGTTGCCTATTTCCTTCGCTCCATAGATGCTGCTGCACCCGTTGAGTTTCTCCAGCACTTTTGTCTACCTTCGATTTTCCAGCATCTGCTGTTCCTTCTTAAACTCAATATTCATACTGCTGTGTTGCAAGCTACCCAAGCAAAATATGACATGCCGTTCCTCCAAATTGCACATAGCCTCACTCTGCCAATAGAGGAGGCCCAGGACAGAAAAGTCAGTATGGGAATGGGAAGGGGAGTTAAAGTGGTTAGCAGCCAGGGGATTTAGTAGGCCTTGGCGGATCGAGCATAAGTGTTCAGCGTATTGTTCGGCTAGTCTATGCTTTGTCTCGTCAATGCACAGGAACCTACATTGGGAACACCAGATGCAGTAAATGAACAGGTGCATGTGAACCTCTCTCTCACTTGGAAGGACTGCCCGGGACCCTGGGTGGAGTCGAGGGAATTTCATTTTTCATTCCTGGTACATATGACAAATAAACTCGTTTGACTCTTGACATTCATGACACTTGACATTGGTAAGGGCTGTCCCACTTGGGCGACCTAAACATCGAGTTCTGGTGAGTTTGCCCTTGACTCATACTCGCAGCATTGTCGACACAAGGTCGTAGGAGGTCTTTGTAACTCTTTATCATGCTCGAGAGTGGTCTTCGCATACTCGAGGCCTCAGATAGGTCACGGCATTTATTTCAATATGTTAAAAAGCGCCAGCGAGTAAAAAAAGGTCGCCATGGAAAAAATCGATACTTTTTTTACTCGTAGGTTTAGTCATAATAGGTCGTAGTAGCTCGGCATGTTAGTCGTAGGTGATCGAGGGTAGGCAAAGGTAATCAAAGGTAGTCGTAGATAGTCTTTATCATAGTCGAAGGGAGGTCGAAGAAGATCGAAGGAGGTCGTCTTCACTCTCCACTATTCGGTGTCCAATTTTCCCGAAGTTAGTCGTAGCTAGTCGTAACTAGTCGAAGCTGGTCGAAGGGGGTCTTCTACATAGTCGAAGGCGGTCTTCGACATGTCATTTTTTCAAACTCTTCTAAACTCACCAATTAGGTCGCCCAAGCAGGACAGCCCCTTTACTGGATGAATTTTAAAGCAACAAAATTTCTAATACAAAAAAAAATACAGGTTAATTTAGGGTAAAGTCTTCTCAAAAACCGTCCACCATTGTTAGCAATGTTACAAAATTTTGAGATTTAAAAAATCAAGTCTGCAATTTATCCCATCAAATAAAGCATAAAAAGAAGTTTAATTTGACACCTAATTCACTTTTATATCTTCAGTATTAAGAAAGTTATTACCATTTTCATACTCGGAAATTAGCATCTCGTTGTCCATTGCCTTTCAATTGACTTAACTCAAAAGCTGTGATCTAGAACAGTTAAAAGCCCATAACTTTGTTAAAAATTAAGAGAACTCAATGAAATGTTCAGTTATTATAGATTGAAGCATTCTGAAACAAATATGAAACAATCTTACTTGGATGACCTGAAATTAAAACATATAATTAGTTAGTTATCTAATTGTAGCTAATTACAAAATTCAATGAGTAGATCTAAACATCTATCCATTTCATAAGAAAAGATAAACGTTTTTAAAATTGCCTAAGTGTCCAAATAACATTCACACAATAATCCACAATATAACATAATTTTTAAATCTCATTTTCATGAATTTCTAGGCCAAATGGAAGGAATTTAGTGTTTAATGCCTGTAAATTAATGGCCATTTAAATCAACTAGCGAGTGGGTTTTAGTGGAATGCGGTGGATTAGAACGTTGTGGTTTGCGGTGAAGTCAGTATGAAAAATACAGCCTGTTCATACATTTTTTTTTGTCCCCTTTTCGCAACATGAAAATGTGATTAAAGCCTTCCTAAAAAACAAGTTTTTATGTAAAAATAAACTGTGTAGCTTCTTTTATCGTCTACCTTAGGTCCGTTCTGCTGTCACCATTCAGAACTTTAGAAGATGGTTTTTAAACCACTCTAGTTAATAAATAATCTAGCGTAGTTTAAAAATAGCTTCATGAATGAAATGTCGGAGCAATTTCTTTTTAGCGACGAAATCGCCCGACATGGATCGACTTGGACTGCCTAGAAAAAATCGGCATTTTAAACCCACCCCCCCCCCCCCTCTGAAAGGCGCCAAAGTTGCGCACACGGGGAGCAGCAGAACTGCAGCGCTGCTCAAGGTAGGTATTGTAACATACCTACCATTGTATTTCAACTTACTCTACCAACACAGCATTTTATTCCTTTAGGTTCTGACAACATTTTGGACAAAGATTCGCCCGACCTCATCATTGAGAGTTGAGGGTATCTGAGTACTAGTACAATTGTTCAGTAATGAAGTGCCATAATCTTTTTCAAAGACGAGTGAGCATAATCAGCACTGCCTCACCACTGGCAGTGACACGAGTGAGCTGGTCTGTTAATACCAGAGTTGTTGATGTTCTTGAAGGACACCTGCCATCAATGTATTCACTCACATCATGAAGGAGACATTGGTGTTTTAAAGTCATTGCCATCAATTTAAAGTCATCACACAACACAATATAAAAACCTGGAGACATAAGGAACTGCGGATGCTGGCATCTTGCATGGAACACGAAGTGCAGAAGTAACTCAACGGGTCAGGCAACAACTCTGAAGGACATGGATAGGCAACATTGTGGTTAGGGAAACTTCTTCAGACTGATTGTAATAGAGAAATCTGATAGAGATGTGGGGTTGGAACAAAGACTGGCAACTGATAGAATTTTGCACATGCAAGGGAGGAGCTGATAGATGGGTGAATGAAGGCTGGAGGTGAAAAGGAGACAAAGGGATGTCAAATGGAGACAAAATGGACACAAGAAGATAAAAGGGTATCAGACAAGGAGAAAATCGGGAAGTGGAAAGTAAAGGCAGAGGGAGGGATATACAATAGGTAGAAGGGGAAGGGGTGAGCAGAGGAGGGGGAAGGAGGCTGGGATAGTGGGAAAAATGGATGAGCACCGGGAAAAAGAGAGTGAATAAAGGGAGGGGGGTATTCCGTAAAATTGGAGAATTCAATGTTCATACCGTTGGGTTGCAAGCTCCTCAATTGGAATAATTTCTCCAGTTTGTGTGTGGCCTCACTCGGGCATTGGAGGAGGCCTAGGATAGAAAGGTCAGTATGGGATTGGGAAAGTGGGTTAAAATAATTAGCAACCAGCAAATCATCAAATATAAAAATATTGTTTAATTTAGCTCTGCATTCTTCACTACTGTATTATTCCAAAAGCAGGCTAACTTGCCAAACCTTCAGCATATCAAAGATCGCAAGTAGGAATTTAGCTACCACCAAGTTCATTTACCATCTGTTGAAGAAGACTGGAAAGGGCAGCTTTCATTTCATTTCAGAACTTGACTTCCAATTGAGAATAGAGTGTGTAGGAAAATATTGTTTCAGCTCAGAGTACAGTCACCAACAGTGATACATGCTGGTATATTGCTGCCAGCTCATGGAGTGGCTGCCAGCCACTCCACATCAAAATTGATGGTGTGTAGAGACGCAAGCCTTCCTTATGGGGCTTGAAGGGCAAGTATTCTCCTGCTGGCCTTACTAGGAAAAGAAACAGAAAATAAATACTTGCCTCAATGAGATTGCAGATTCAATATAATTTCCCTTCCGAAGGCCGCGGACACCAACAGGATTAACAAACTCAAGGAAGGCTGGCTCCATCCTGGGGACGGAGTTGGATTCATGGGAGGTGGACTTAGAGGGGAAGATGCCCCTCAAACTGCGGAGCATCTTGGACATTACAGCTCTCCCCATCCATGACACACTGGGCAACCCGAGGAGTACTTTTAGCAACAGACTGGTTCCACCAAGATGCAGGACAGAACACCACAGGAGCTCCTTCTTCCCTGTGGCTATCAAACTGTACAACTCCTTCCCCTTCTGTTGTGGGGTAGACGGATTCCCCCGCTTATAACACAATCTTTGTACAACCCAAATCACAAATCCTTTCCACATCACTTTAATTTCATGTTTCATGTATTTTATGTTTTGAAACTGATGGCAGATAAATTTCCCTCCTGGGATAAATAACGTTTCGTATTCTGACTGCCTTGTTAAAGTTCCCATGTGCTGATAATGCAGGGGATCTTTGTTCCCTGCTCTGTTGAACGGTTTAAAATTCCATAAGGTGTCCAAATGGCTGTCCACTCATCTAGCTTCATAAGATAGGCAGGGTTGCGTTGACAGAAGCATCAAACAACAAAAAATATTCTAATATTTTAGCATAATCTTCATCAAAACTCCACAGATGTGTCGTTCTTCAATTGAAAAATTGACATCAAATGGGAAAAAATGATAAATGTGTTATTTTTATGAATTTTCCATCATCGTTTACAGTGTAAATGTATTCCAAACATTTTGGTGGTACACAGTGTAACAAAATTTGAACAGCAGATCAATGTACAGTATTTAACATGCATTACAGATCAAATTCTCTGCCAAATAGCTAAGTAAGCAGAAATTTACTGAGCAAGGCAAGGATTTTCTTCAATTTGTTTATTGCTATGCAGGGACTGTTCAGACTCTCTGCACCAGAGCCACTGTCTTAGGTCTGCTTGATGTATTTGTTTTATTTTACTGCTCTGATGTTTCACGTTATCTTCTGGTGCAATCCTGCAATGGGAACCTTTTCCTCAAAATAACCAAGCAAACTGCAGGATGATTACTTTGACAGAAATGACATGAGGTGGGTCGAGAGGCAAGAGTTAAGAGTGTTTACTTGTCATATGTACCGACAATGGAATAATTAAATGATTACCTGTTGCAGTTTAACAGGTCCATTAACGCAATAACACAGATAAATGCATAATAATCATAATACAATAAATTAATATCAATAATACGAAGTAACCATGATAGTACAAAACTAAAGTCCATAATGGAAGAAAAAACACAGTCCATAAAAGATCATATTTGCTGAGGCAGTTGTTAGCGTTTGTGAGCCTGATAGTTGCTGCGAAGAAGCAATTTTTTAACCTGGTGGTCAAGGTTTTCAGTCCCTTGCAACTTGTTCTCGATGGTAGCAGTGAAAAGAGAGTGTGGCCAGGGCGGTGTGGGTCTTTGATACTGGCTGCCTTTTTGGCCTTTAGACCCCTTCGGTGATGGGGAGGTCAGTTCCTGTAATGGACCGGGCAATATTTACCATCTCCTTTGTTCCTGGGCTTTCAAGTTGCCTTCTTCTCCTTCTTCTTCTTCTCCTCCTCCTCCTCCTCCTCCTCCTAAAGTTCGACAACTTGTTCTATTTGATCGTATTTGATTGTGCACGTCGGGTTGATTGCATTAGTTGAAACAGGGCGGACCACGTGAAGGTTGCAATCTCCCACCCCCAAGTTGCCGAACCAGGCAGTGATGCAACCAGTCAGTATGCTCTCAACCACACACCTGCAGTGTTAAAGAAGGAACTGCAGATGCTGGAGAATCGAGGGTTACACAAAAAGCTGGAGAAACTCAGCGGGTGCAACACACCTGCAGTATTTTGATAACGTATTATGTAGATACAAGGAACTGCAGATGCTAGTTTATACCAAAGATAGACACAAAGTGCTGTAATAACTCCAGCACTTTGATAACATATTTGTTGCAAACCAAATCGCTTTGATAAGCATTTTTGGCATTTGTCTTCTTTTCGGTACTTGGATAATTCTCATAAATCTTCACTTAGAATTTTTTCAAATTGTTTCTTATGCCTCCTCCATTGCAAACTCAATTTACCCAACCTTTACGGCCACCATTCTTCCCACCTCCAAACAACCGCGACATTTTCTTGATCGGATAACAACATTATTTTCACATCATGAGCTCTGATTAGATTTATCTTGGCCCCAAATATGATACTAATTACTGCAGCATATTTTATAATATGATGGAAAATTACTTCATCCACAGGTAGATGCAAAATGCTGGAGTAACTCAGTGGGACAGGCAGCATCCTTGCCTGTCCTGCAGAGTTACTCCAGCATTACGTGGACGGCGCGACTCTTGTCGCAGCGGCCTCTGCAGTCCGTCTGTCTTTTTTTTTGTTTTTGTCTCGTTGAGTGTAGTTAGTGTTTTTCTTTTAGCTGGATATGTGGGGGGGGGGGGGGGGTGGGGGGCGGGGGGGGGCAACTTTAAAAATATTTTCCCTGTATGGAGGACCCGACCTTTCCTCTGTCAGGTCTCCATTGCCGTTGGGGCCTAGCACCATGGAGCGGCCTCCAACCGGACCTGGGGCTCCAGTCGCGGAGCTGCAGACTACTCACCATCGTGGCCGAGTTCGGAACAGGAGGAGCAGTGGTGGCGCGCTGCTGCTGCCCGACCCCGAAGATTCGAAGGCTCCAGCTGCAGGCTGGTGGACGGTAACACCGGCGGCTCGCGGGTCTCTGGAGGGAGACCGCTTTTCGGAGCTCCCGCGGCGGCAACTTCTCCCGCCTGAATTGCGGGGTTGAAGACGACCTGGAGTGGGGCTTTACATCGCCCGGCGCGGCTTTGATGGCCACGGGACTTGCTGGCACCCGCCGGGGGCTCTGACATCGGGACCCGGAGCGCAGCCTTGCATCGCCCGGCGCGGCCTTAATGGCCGCGGGACTTACTTACCATCGCCCGCCGGGGGCTTTGACTCTGACATCGGGAGGTGAATGGGGCATGCAGGGGAGAGATACGACTTTGCCTTCCATCACAGTGAGGAGGAGATTCATTGTGATGGATGTTTGTGTGAATTGTGTTGTGTCTTGGTTCGTTTCTTGTATGTATGACTGCAGAAACTAAATTTTGTTTGAACCTCAATGAGGTTCAAATGACAATAAACGGTATTGTATTGTATTGTATTGTATTTTGCGTCTACCTTCGATTTAAACCAGCATCTGCAGTTCTTTTCTACACATATTACTTCATCCACAGTTTATTTTACTTTAATTTACTTCTCAACTGAATTTGGTAACAGGGCATATAAACCCAACAACATTATTAGATTATTATTTCTTCTCATGAATCTTAGGTTAATTGTGAGATTAATGTGGTGCGTGATTTTAGTGGAAACCTACTTTAATGAATAACCATATGCCAGTTGAAATATGTGGTGCAGTTGATTAACATCAGACTTATGGGCATATCGCAATTATTGACAGTTTAATTTTAACTAGCAAACGATTATCTTCTTTGTGGTCAGCTTCTACAAGATGGTTTTAAGTTTTGGCCATTATTTTGCATCGTTTGCTGTCAAAGGACTGAACATTGTTGTCAAGCTTTCCAGGATTTTTCACTATATGTTCATAGCATTTTAGTTTCCCCAGAGCATAAAGCATAGAACTGTACAGCACGGGAACAGGCCCTTTAGCTCACTATGTCCATGATGAACATGATACCAGGGTAAATGTGATCTCCTCTGTCTGCACATGATCCATATCCCTCAATTCCCTGTATATCCATGTGCCTATCTAAAAACCTCTTAAGTGTCACAATTGTATCTGCCCCCACCAACTCATAGGCAGCACGTTCCATGCACCCATCACTCTCTGTGTTAAAAACCTCTCCCATACATTTGTGTTATATTTTGCCCCTCTCACATTTTGACGGCACTGGGCCTTTACTCGTTGGAGTTTCGAAGAATGAGGGGGGACCTCATTGAAACGTACAGAATAGTGAAAGGCTTGGATAGGGTGGATGTGGAGAGGATGGTTCCACTAGTGGGAGAGTCCAGTACTAGAGGTCATAGCCTCAGAATAAAAGGGCGTTCGTTTAGGAAGGAGGAATGTCTTCAGTCAGAGGGTGGTGAAATCTGTGGAATTCTTTGCCACAGAAAGCTGTGGAGGCCGTCAGTGGACATACTTAAGGCAGAGATAGAAAGATTTTTGATTAGTACAGGTGTCAGAGGTTATTGGGAGAAGCCAGGAGAATGGGGTTAGGAAGGAGAGAAAGATCAGCCGTGGTTGAATGGCAGAGTTGACATAATGGGTTGAATGGCCTATTTCTGCTCTTTTCACACGATCATGATCTTATGATCACCTAAAAGTTATGCCCACTAGTTTTTGACATTTTGACTGTGGGTATACGTTTCTGGCTGTCTAACCTCTCTTTGCTTTCCATACTTTTATATCATATCTCCCCTCATCCTCTGACATTCAGGGAGACGTATTAGTTTCCAAAAAAGTTCTGCCTGAAAAATACACCTCTTTTCCTTTTATTGATTTTAACCTTATTTCGAAAACATGATGATTTGCCTAAAGCTGAATAGACACAGATTTGTGGATAATTTACTATTCTCAAATAATAGACTGAAAATAACGAGTCATTACCTCTGCCAACCATATTTTATAGTTTAGTGTCTGGTACAGAGTGTTAAATGTAAGGGGCACATTTCCCACGAATAAACAAAAATATTACCAGGTGGCCTCTAGCATTATCTCTATATTCTCCAGTTTGATGTTGCCCATTGTTTCGAGGGTAGTTCCAAGACCACAATGCAATTCAAAATACTTGGCACAAAGTAAGATATAATAGTGTGTTTGATTGTCATTTGCAATAAAAAGTACACCCCTTATACATAAACCTCAGTGAAATTACAAAATCCTACGTGGCACCTTTTATGAGATTCCACACCACCAAATAGATGTAATGAAATTAACCTTTACATAACCTGTATAGATCTTAAATCTTAAGCAACAAGAAAATGAATCATATATATGAAATTTTATACTCCTAAAATGTCAAATTGCTTGGGTTTAGCCAATAGTTGTAATTCTGCCACATTTATCTTTTTACCTTGTGCTCTACATATGTATGATACGTAAATATATTACGTGGGCTTAGAACTCAAACATGCAGTGATACGATGTTGGCACATCTTGTTTTGCCCTTGTTGCAATTAGACCAGGATAAAGTATTGAGTTTGAAGTGTTGAGTGTTCTACAGATATTATAGTTGGCAGTGCTTACTGGCTCTTCCAGTTTAGTTTATTACTGTCATGTGTGCACAGTGAAAAGGTTTTTTGTTGCGTCCTTTCCATTCAGTGGGAAGGCTACACATGATTACAATCGACGGGCCGCGGCTGTGGATTGGGAACGCAGCCGGAGGCCTTTATCGAGGCGCCGCTGTCTCGATGCCTCCCGGATTGCCGCGTAGAAGCCCGGGTTGGGGCCCAGCCAGGGCCTCATGAGTCGGACGGAGGAACCGGGCCTCATGGGTCGGAGTCCGGGTCGGTGGGGTGGCCAACTGAGCCTGCGGCTGGGGCCCGGGTCAGCAAACGGAGGCTTGAAGAGGGGCGTCGACTGCAGTGAGGCCTTGGCAGTGGCAGCAGTGGAGGAGCCTCGCAATGATGGGGCCTCGGAGGTGGCGAAGCCTCGCGGCGGCAGAGATGCCTTGCGGGTCAACCCACGGTCAACAGTTGATGAGAGCATGGAGGACCGCCGTGAGGGGGGAAAGGGAAGAACAATGGAGGACCCGGCATGGGGGGACCGCGTGAGGGAGGTGGGAGGAGAACAATGGACAATGGGGAAGGGGAAAAAAGACAATGGGGATCCGGCGTGGGGGAACCGCTGTGTGGAGGGGAGAGAACAAAAGGGGGAGCCGGCATGCTTTGTAACATTGTCAGCGCCGTAGGTGGCTGCTATTTGTATACATTGGGTATGCAGCAAATAATTTAACTGTGCCTAGTCCTATCTGACAATTAAGTATTCCATTCCATCAAGCTGTCCACAGTTTACAGATACAGGATAAAGGGAGTAACGTTTAGTGCAAGATAAAGTCCAGTAGTCCAATGAGGCAAATGGTAGTTCAGGACCATTCTCTAGTTGGAGATAAGATGGTTCAGTTGCCTGATAACAGCTGGGAAGAAACTGTTCCTGAATCTGGAGGTGTGCATTTTCACACTTCTATACCTCATCACTGATGGAAGAGAGAAAAGGGAGTGAATGGGAGCAAGCCTTATAAAAGCAGTAGCCTAAAATATTTAACAACCTCCCAGTGAAATTACATTTTATCAAGATGCCTAAAATTACTTTATCAAGATTTTGAAATTTGAAATTTAAACAAAATGGCTGGAGATGAACTGTTGGGAATGAATACTTCAATCCCAAAATAAAGTAGTAGTTGGTAAAGTAGACATTGGCATTAAGGATGGCATTTGCAATGTAGCCAATACTACCTGCTGGTCTATTTAAAGACACTTCATAGTCCAAACCATCGTTTGGCAAACTGGATTCTAATGCAACTGATATTGTGCTCTGCATTTGAATGTGTTGGCAAGAAAACACAACACACTTTCTGCTTCAAAGCAATTGCTGATAGCACCATTTCATGGAGAAGGCTATATCCATTCATTGCAACATAAAAATGTCATCATTAGGTAAACTTTATGTGCTGGAAGTTCCAGTGGGACGACAGGAAAATCTAATTGCACAGTAAATTGCTTAGTTTCCAGTCACGGATGCTCTACAGTCCCCATAGCAACCTGCACATTTGAATATTTAGACATCCCATTGGCCACCTTCGTTAAGAAGCTAAAATAAATTAGTAGAAAGATAAGGAAGACCAGACATTTGGCACAAAAATAATTGTCTTCTTTTCGGCCTGGAATACAAATATCTTCATATTAATAATTAATTTAAAATCAATAGAAATATGCAGCCTATCAGCAGCTTGTCTAATAGGGATTACCCCCCTGTGTACCTGACTACCACTGCTTAAATCTTGCAGGAAAAATGTTCCTGATGGTGGGGGAGTCCAGAACCAGGGGTCACAGTTTAAGAATAAGGGGTAGGCCATTTAGGATTGAGATGAGGAAAAACTTTTTCACCCGGAGTTGTGAATCTGTGGAATTCTCTGGCACAGAAGGTATTGACGGCCAATTCACTGGGTGTTTTCAAGAGAGAGTTAGATTTAGCTATTAGGGCTAACAGAATCAAGGGATATGGGGAAAAAGCAGGAACGAGGTACTGATTTTGGATTATCAGCCATGATCATATTGAATGGCTGTGCTGAGTCGAAGGGTTGAATGGCCTACTCCTGCACCCATTTTCTATGTTTCTATATTTCTATCTGTCTTAAGCAATGCTTAAATGTTATACTGTTCTTTCCAGCGGGAGTTGCCAGGCAGCTGCAGTAGGTCTTGGCAGATGCTCTGGAAGTTATTCTGATGCAAAAAACACTTGAAAATGACACAGCATTATGAGAGAGTGGGCTCCATAGTTTCCCAAAACTGCACTCTTCAACAGACGGAGGGTGACCTCCACAAAGTGCTGCAAAGTCAGTGGGTGGAGACAGATGTGCTGATGGATGACAGAGGTTCACTGAGTACTGGATGAAGTCAGCAAATTTGACTCCCAACATTGTATGTCACCAGCCGCACTATTTGCCTCAAATATTGTTCCCTTCACAAAATCCCATCACTCTCGTAAGATCCATTTCCAACGTCTGCTCCTGATAGCCTCAGTACATATTATCATTGAAATCCATACTCTGCTC
Organism: Raja brachyura; assembly: GCA_963514005.1. Next base: position 78,168,800 of record OY740783.1, read on the forward strand.
TCCAAAATGTCATGATTGAATGATGGAGCAGACACGACGGCCTGAATAGCCTGATTCTGCTCCTTTGTCTAATGGTCTTATGGTCATAACCTGCAAACTGTAATAGCCACATCACCAAAACAAATGATGGACCATCCACTGGTGTGGAGGACCTTGTACCAATGGTGGAGATAGTATTGGCAATCATTGGACCAGTCATAACAGAGTTTGTGACCAGTGATAGGCTGATACTGTGCGTTCAAGTCTAATCCATTATTTTATTCCCAGTTTCTCAAAGGCAATTATAGGCAGGAAATGCTGGTCTTGATGGCAAAGAAGGGAAACATGATCAAATAACATCTTAATTCTCCTTTGTCCATGTTCTCTGTTGATATGTATGGTATAGATAATATAAGGGCATACCTCTTACTTGCCTGATGTGAATTAATCACTGCCCTCTCAAGATCAATAAATGCTGAGCTTGTCAGTGATGATCAGATCCTGAAAATGAATTAAAAAACAAACTCCTGTGTTTAGTTACACACCATTCTAAACACTGGGGGCAATTAACCTACAAACCTGCACATCTTTGGAATATAGATGGAAACCAGCGTATCTGGAGAAAAACCATGCGGTCACATAGAGAATGTACAAACTCCGCACAGACAGTACCGAGGTCAGGATCAAACCTGGGTCTCTGGAACTGTGAGGCAGCAGCTATACCACTGCACCATCCTGCCATCCGTTCTCAGAAAGCCAGGAACTGTAACCAGGATGGACAACCATAGTAGAGAGTGAAGGTAAAAACTTACAGATATAGTAGCCAGGTGGATTAATTATTGAGTTGACATATAAAAAAAAGACTGGTTTGCATCTTGCTCATCATAAGACACAAATGGTCTTTGTGCAAGGACAGAGGGAACAGTTGGCTACGGTGTCAGGTACTCTGAAGTGAAAGTCAAACACATTCCATTAAAACGGTCTCAGATAGGCCTTCGGTAAGACAGCCTACAAGTGAAGGCTGGTGGTTATGCACCATGAGATGGTTCATGAATTAACAGGCTTGTTACAATTTGTGTGAACTATCTTGATGCAAGAAAAGGTTTGGCACTTACTTTACATGCTAGTTGACAAATTTTGGAGCCCATCATTTCCAGCCAGGACCTAGCGCACTTTGTAGACTCAACTCTAAGACAATATCAGACAACAGAAACCACCCAACATGTAATGTACAGAAAATTCATACTGTTGACACTATGCCATCACATTCTGCTGCCATCATGACTATGGTTGGGAGTAGTCAAAGTGGTTGCAAGGATGTCGTGCCATCCAACAAAGTATCTTGGAGCCATTCAACACGGATACAGGCCCTTCGGCCCAACTTATCGATACCAAGCAAGGCAGCCCAACTAAGTCAGTCCCACTTGCCTGCATTTGGTCCATATTCTTTCCAATTCATGTACCTGTTCAAGTTCCTTTCAAATGTTGTTATTGTACCTGCCTCAACTGCCTCCTGTGGCATCTCATTCCATATACCCACTTTACTTTGAGTGAAAATGTTGTCTCTCAGGTTCCTATAAAAATTGTTCCCCTCTCATTTGAAACCATGTCCTCTGGTTCTTGATTCCCTAACCCTAGGCAAAATATTCTGTGCATTTACTCTACTAATTGCCATCGTGATTTTATACGACACGATATGATACGATAGAACTTTATTTATCCCAGAAGAGAAATTAATCATTATGCACTTCTTTAAGATCAACCCTCAACCTCCAACGAATAAAGTCCTAGCGCTCCCAATCACTCTCCAAGCAACTGGCAATTCTTTAATAGAGCACAAGACTACTGTCTCAAGGACAAAGACAACTGTAGCACTTCACTGATATCTTTGCTGTTGGCTGCCAGTCAACTGTTCTGGACGCTGCCAGGAAGGTCAGATCAGCCTCACATTAAACCTCTTAGCCTCAGGGTCATTCTAATCTGCACCTACTGACATATGATATGCCACATACCACATTCTGCTGATCACCACTGCATCAGATTGAATCCACCTACAAGACCGGATGCCTTCTTTCTCAGCACATGGAAACCACTGTATACAGACATTTGCAACAGTTACAGGCTTCCTCAAAGTGCAGGCATTGATGAACTCCATTCACATTATTAATGAGTGCTCACTTGGCATCTTCCCACCTGGAGTGCCTGCCTTGGCCCTGGAAAATCAACATGGTCCTTTTCAGGCTGGCATGATTAGCTAATGAGGTACCGAAGAGGTTGGTTTAGTTCAGAGATACAGCATGGAAACAGCTTCAGCTCATCAAGTCCACACTGACTATCGATTACCAGTTCACTCTATGTTAGCCTATCCCCTATTGACTAGGGGCAATTTATAGAGGCCAATTACCCTACAAACCTGCAAATCTCTGGAATGTGGGAGTAAACCAGAGCACCCAGAGGAAATCCACATGGTCACAATGAGAACGTACAAAATCCACACAGAGGGAATCTGAAGACAGGATTGAACGAGGGTCTCTGGTCTCTGACATTGTGAGGTGGCAGCTCTACTAGCTATCACTCTTGCAACTACGTTGACTACTCTCTGCCAGCTCTACCAGCTCTACCAAGACCTAGCAAATGCAATTTGTTAAATGTAAAATATGAGAGCAAGCATTTTGGTAGGACAAATCAAAAGTTGATTTATTGTCTGTGGAGAAAGAATGCAAATGGGTAATAATTAGAGGAATCTAGGTTTTCAAGTGCATGAATCACACAAGGTCAGCAGGCATATCCAACAAGTAGTTAAGAAGACCAACAACCAAATGGCCTTCATCGTAAAGTGGTTGAAATTTAAGAACAAGGGCATGTTGTTGCAGTGGTACGGGGTGTTGGTGAAGTCACACCTGAAATACTGTGCAGATTTTTGGTCCCTTTATCTAAAAAAAAAGTGATAGTAGTGTTGGAGGCTGTCCAGAGGAAATTCACTATGTTAATTCCTGAGATAGAAACAGGAGTAGGCCATTCAGCTTTCAAGCCAGCCATTCAATATGATCTTGACTGATCATCCAGAACCAGTGCCCCATTCCTGCTTTCTCGCCATATCCCCTGAATCCATTAGCCCTAAGAGCTATATCCAAGCACGCAGGGCTGTCCTGTCAAGTGAGTCTAGCAACTTGTGTTTGCATTATTTCGAGTTTCAAACAATGAGAGGTGGTCTCATTCAAATGTATAAGATCCCAAGTGGGCTTGACAGGTATAATTTCATTAACATCAGAATCATGAACAAGAGGACATAGCTAAAAAAATTAGGTCAGTCATTTAAAACTGACAAGAGTAGATATAGATTTTCTCAGAGTGCAATGAATCTGTGGAATTCTCTACCCCAGAGGGTGAAGGAGGTTAGATGATTAGATACATTTAACGTGAAGGTAAATAAATATTTGAAAGATCAAGGAATTGGAGACTAAGGTGAACTGGCACAAAAGAGAAGTTAAGGCAGCATAGATCAGCAATGATCACATTGAATAGCAGGGCAGGCTTGAGGGACCTAATGGAGTATTCCTGCTATTTTCTTGTGTTCTTGTTTTCTGGAGCTGAGAACTTCCTCAGTAAGGTTGGGATGGGATTAGGTGGGAGAGGGTGGTGGAATTGTTGCTGTTCTCCATGCTGGCAGCTACAATAAAATTGACTGGAGTAAATTACTTTCCTCTAAAGGACTATTCCAGTTAACATTATTCAGGTAGAGAACCTAAAAAATCATGCTTTCATTTAAACAGCTATGTTAAATATTGTGATTTTTTTTAAAAAGAGCCCTTTAAAACAGCATGTGGAAAACATACAACGATATTGTTCTGCTGATGAAAAGCGCAGATGAATTTCTATGTTGTGGTTTTGGCAGATCTCTCATCTGCTCCGTGATATTCTACTGGGTGGTATGATCTTCATTGCGTGGGCATTGCTATGTGCTGGGATTGTGCACTGCAGTCAATAGTCAACTTGTCCGCTGATAGCCCTTGTCACCTGGCAGCAACTCTTTGCCTTCATGTGATGACTCCAAGTGCAAATGACACCGCCAACTGCTCAGGAGTGAGCACATTCTGCTGGCTGCCAAGACACCAGACACGAGTGGCACGGTGTGCTATGCCTGGTCACATGCCAGCTACTCATAGGGAGATTGAAATCTTTTTCAGTTGTGCTACAGCTCTGAACTGGTACGCAGCACCTAAAATATGCAGTAAATGACATCTGATATCTAGGGGCAAGCCACAAGCATGGTCAGTGCTCACTTCATTTCAACAAAATAAAGAGGGTCAGCTTTGTGAGAGTCGGCTTCAGGCCATGCAATGGTGCATTAGAGCTGCAATTCCTGTGCACAGGGAGCTTACCAAAAAGGGGCTTTCATTGCTCTGAAGGTGTAGATGTGATCACCCAGGTGGGGGGTATCCTACCTGAAAGACAACCAGCTATCTTCACCAAGAGTCAGGTAGGAGAATTGTTTCGAGCCTCCTGGATGAATGTGACCTCTTGCTGATAGCCCTCCTTCCTCTGCCTCCTCTCTCATCTGGCAGCTTGTCCTGAACTGAAGGTCCGCTCCTCATTCTCCCAGAGGTATAGCGTTGCAGAGAGGGTGTCACTTGTTGTACTATTCTAGGAGAAGCAAGCTTATTCAGAACAATCAATGTCGAGACAATCGTAGAGCAGCTAGTGACACATGGAACTGCAGATGCTGGAATCTTGCGGAAAACGGTAAGTGCTGGAGCAACTCGGTGGATCAGGCAGCGTGTGTGGAGGGAATGGAAAGGCAGCGTATTGGATTGTCTGAAGAAGGGTCCTACCCAAAATGACATCTATCTATTTTCTCCACACATGCTTCCTGACCCATTGTATTCCACCGGCCTGTTGTGTTGAGCACTTGACATCTCATTCCAAGTAGACTGTAGTAAATTTAAGGAACCTGAGAAACTACAAAGCCCTCAGCAGCAGTCAAACAAATTTATACTGCAGATGGAGTATGTTGGTTGCCATTGGCAAGTTGGGCCGAATGGTCTGTTTCCAAGCTGAATGAAATGCTTGAAATAACACTCCTTGAGAATCTCTCCTGCCGCTGTATACATTGTCGGCAATGTAAGATTAAGAGAGGGAAGCCACACAGTTATACTTTCATATAGATGATGTGACTTGCACAACAAATTTGAACAGGCACCATTTTGGAAGCAGTTTGGCAACTCAAAACAATGGGCACCACAGAGTTAGAATTCCAATACTGGCTGCAAAGCAAGAATTATTTACATTTGAGGAAACAATTACTGGAACAAAAATTGGATTTTGATCATCATTTAAAATATTAAAAGGTCAAAATACTTAGAAAGACATGGTTTATTCTATTTGGTCTATAAGCATGACTCCAGGAGACCCAGGTTAAAAGAAAATGTAGCTTCATAATGATATGAGGATCGAGCAGAATTGTTCTTCTCCCATCCCTACACAGAGAAGAGAATATCCCAGATATTGCCCACACATAAAACCCACACATAGGTTCATGAAATCAACATGAAAAAGCATAATGAAAAGTTGGTTGACAATAGAAAGAAGATTTTAGAAGGAGGAGGAGAGGTGATTAAGTTATTTTTAAATCACTGTCAATCAGGCTGCAGTGGGGGAGAACATTTTATCTGGTGGATGATCCTTCAATAGAGTTCAAGGTCAGATTTTACTTCCGAGTCATGTGAGGGATTCCGTGATGAACCCCGCCAGTGCGCATGCGCATCAGTTACATCAGCCGCATTGGCGCAAGCACCAGACTGGCATGGCAGCGCTCCTGCAGGCGGTAAGTTAAACCTAGAAGGTAAGTTCATTTTTACTTACCAGGGGGTTTTTCAAGCAGGAGCCTCTCTTCACAGAGGTTTTCCTGCCAGTTTCACAGTCCGATGAGTGAGGCGGTTATGGACTGTGGGGAAACCCCGGTCCAACCGCGGAAGCTGATCACCGGCAAAAGATCAGGTTATGAGATAAGCAGCCGCTGATTTAGTGAGCCTACACTGTAATACTATCGGTCTGTCCCATTGGCGTGGCCTATGGGACAGACCGCGCCAACAGTGGCTGGGATAGGGCTGCTTCATGTGTAATAGCGCGGGCCTATGGGACAGGCCGCACCAGCAGTGCCTGGCAGGGCTGCTTCATGTATGAAAGCGCTGGCCTACGGGAGAGCCGCACCAGCAGTGCCTGGGACAGGGCTGTTTAATTTGTGAAATTGCCGGCCTATGGGAGAGCCACGCCAGCAGCGCCTGGTACAGGGCTGTTTCATGTCAAACAGCGCCGGTCTCTACGAGAGGCGGTGCCGGCCAGGCCTGGGACCGGGTTGCTCAAAGTAACACATAAGTCTGCTAGGCCCACAGAATTGGGGGAAGATTCCCCGCCGGGGCTGGATAGCAAAATAATAGGCCCATGGAGTCGGGGGATGATTCCTCACTGGGGCTGGATAGTGCATTTGAAACGACTATCCCAAATGCAGCAACTATTGCATCCAGTGCTACAGCAGGGCATATGCTAGCAGGAGGAGTGTCAGCGCCACCCTGAACAAAAGGCGCCAGCAGCACCTAGTAGAGAGCTGCTTGATAGCATCCTCATGGTGATGAGGCACGTGCCATTGGTCATCTTAGCTCTGACCCCGACTCTGATGGTAAGGTTGAGCCAGGTGTTCCATCTCTGCAGGCCGCAGTGCCAGTTAACAGAGCTGCTTTAGGTCTCCCTCTTGGAGGCAGCGACCAAGACAGCTCAATATCCTGCTGACGCCGAGTCTCAGGTTATGGCCATGGGGCATATCCCAAGGGATGAAGGGCACGTGTCAGAGGTACCTTTTCCTGACAACAAAGTTGCCATCCCAGCAGAATGTTCCATTCGGGTACAGGTCCAATGGGGTCATATCAGCATAGGTATCCTGCGGCCTGTGGCAGCGCCTGTTTAGGGCTGCCTATGAATCGCCCTCTTTGAGGGGAGTGCAAAAGGTCAAGATATAACTGACTCCAGGCTCTAAAGAGGTCGATGGAACATATTAGAGCACATATGTGCCAGCAATGAACAGCGCCAACAGGGGGATGTGAGAGCCAGCCGCCGAATCTGTTATTCAGGTAGGCCTATTCAACAGGGGAGAAAACCTGGCAGACAAACCAATTAAGGCCAACGGCGGGCAAAGGGTCATCATTTAAGAATGCTCATCGGCAGTAGGCGGTTCACTGGAGCTGGGGGCAGCATGACAGCTGGGCAGAGATCTCTGCATAATAAAACAATTATTGACTTACACATTCTGAATGGATTGACCTATGGCTCATGTTGTCACATCTACCATGGATGTGCTCACTGCAGAGTGCAGGGGCAGCATCCAAAAAAGCAGTACATTCCTATTGAGGGGATGGAAGCGGTTTTGTTTAAATGTTAATGTTACATTTAATACGATACAGATTACTGATGTGTTCCAGTTCATTCTTAAATGGTATTTGACAATAATTCAGTTATAGAGCCACAACAGCTGCAACAAACGGGAACCAGTCTGTCGGGTTCAACCTCGGATATTGAGTTGTAAAAGAGATCTTGACACAAGTTCTCCCACTACAAGAATATGTAGTTTGGATATTGAAAATGTGTTAACATTACTTCACCGGGGGTTCCAGGTACATCCTTAGTCATGACACTAATCTCAGCACAATGAGGGCAAACATTGCAAATGCTGTGGCTAGATAGGATGGAATTGGCTGCAGGTGCCATTACATTTTCCATTCTAATCTACACAAGCAGAGCAGACAAGCGGTGGTAGGATTTAAGATCATTTTTTGGATACCCCACGGTCTCACGTCTATGTGGGAGTGCAGGCTTGCTATATTATACCAAGGCCACCAGAATCATAAGAAGTGTGGAATCAGCATTGTTTATCAATCAACAAACAACCACACAAGGGAGGGTTGGTTCAGACTATTTCAAGGTGGCTGCAGCAGGTTCTGGTTTATGCAGTTATTAACACTGACGATTGTATATCTCATTCCACCAGGACAGCATCAACGTCAGTGGGCCAGGGCAATGGACATTCCCATTGACCATCTCCTCGTGACCACAGGATGGTCAACTGAATAGATTTTTTAAAAATGTTTTACCATTCGCCGGTTACTGACCCGGGGTTTTTTGCCCATTCTGTTTTGCGTCCACTTTAGCCTCCCCTGAGATACAGGGGTTGCTATTGATTTCTTTATTAACGTAAACCATTAATACATTTGAATCAATATCATGCTTAATGCATTTTTTGCCGCTGCTTTGAAGATTGGCGCGCATGTGCACTGGCTTCACATAATCACCAATGTAACTACTCATAAAATCAACATCAACCTTCAAACTTTAAAGTGCAAAAATAACAAAATTGTTTGTAATATGCCTCATGACTGATTTTGTCACATTCTTTCTTTGCACCAAAGTGAAACATCACATCAAAGGATGAGGAATACATTTATTTATGGAATCTTAAGAGCAGAAACTTGGGTTTTCACCAGATGTTCCCACCTCCCAGAGAAGGTCAATTGCTAAATTGATTACTTGCTTGTTTGCTGTCAATTACCTTTTGGCGGAGGTAGGTGGCAAAGTAAATCAAAGGAGAATTGATTGTGTGAGAGAGAATAAGTTGTAGGTCTGCAGAGAAACAGAGAAATAAGCGGAGGGAGAAAGGAACTGATGAGACAGCTCTGCTGGAAGCTGGATTGTACCCGATGGAGTGAATGGTCCCCTTCTGTACCATATTGTGTAGGAACGACAGATATCTAGCCTGCGAGGGATTAGATACAAAGCATGATTGAAATCTAAGTCCCAATGCTTTTACGTTTTGGGTATGGAAAGGGAGGTGTTGGTGCATGGATCTCATTCTGTCCCGGGGAAGATCTAGATCATGTGTCAGGACCCAGCTCCACTGAATGTCACTTGCTCAATCAACACTTCTGAATATTTCCCGCATAGAATATAGAACATATACCAATACAGCACAGGCCCTTCAGCCCACAAAGTATTTGCCAAACATAACGCCAACAAAACCTAAAATCATCTGCCTGCACATGATCCATATCTCTCAATTTCTTGTATATCCATCTACGTACCTAAAAGTTTTTAAACACCTTTTTTGTATCTGCTTCCACCACCACCTCTGGCAGTGTGTTCTAGGCACCAATCATCCTCCATGTATAACCTTTCCCTGCACGTCTCCTCTAAACTTCGCCCCACTAGTGTTCATCATTTGCAAACCGGGAAAAAGGTTACAACTGTCTACCGGGCATCAACACATCATCCGCCTGCCCAGTCAACTCAGGCTATTTGTTAAGGAATGACTGGGTTTTTAGGGAATTCCTCTCTTTCTGCTCTTGGAAAGCTTCGAAGGAACTGTTCTGACAGGAGGCAATGGTTGCAAGATTCATTGATGCCCCAAATCCTCACTAAATAGATTTTTTTCTTTTCTGAGCAGATTGATTAACTTTTCCCGGTACAAAATTTCTATACTGGAGGGGCATTTGTTTGTAATAATTTGATTAATTAACAAACAATTCAAGTATGCATTTAAGGCACAATGTCTCATCCCGAGAGGAGTGGGTTAGCTGAGGCGGCTGTTGCTTCCACACCAGCCTTCGATTCCAGGTATAAGAATGATCTAATGCCCATGATTTTGGAGATGGTCCCAGGGCAGAGAGGGGAGTGCAGGGATTCCACTTCACCACTTAATTACCAGTAGAGATGGCACTGTGAGCAATTAGAGCATTTGGCTTTTAAATTTTATGAGAAGAAAATTACTGGAAGATTTTATTGAAGACAGTAAGCTGTTTACAAAAAAAAACAAATGCATTGCTGCTCCAAACTAAATATTGGATGTGAGATTAAAGTAGTGGAGGCGGATGACACACGGAAAATAAGTGAGTAATTTGATTGGGGACCTGTGGGTCTATGCAGATGTTAAGACAGAATTGGTAAATGGTCTTTCTCATCTACATCTGTTATGGGACCTTGGTATCAGAACCTGAAAATAAAAAAATCCATCTACTAAGTAGGCACTAAGAGATTCCCCATTAGGAACATCATTTTAAGAAACCCCTTGCCTACTGATAGATTTAAAATTATCCTTAATTTACTATTAAATTCATGTCACCTCAGGCAGTACTATATTTCTTTTAGACCTCCATATATAGTAATTGAGGATGATTCAACCACATGTTTTCAGCCCATCAAGCTATTTCAAGCATCTCAAAGGGCCTATGAGTGTTCTAGCTACAAGACGCATCCCAGAGAGTCAAAGCGCCATCTACTTTAACAGCTGAAGAAAAAGATAGTTAGTTAACCTAATGGATGATATGTGGAAACTATAAAGCCGCAGGGATGCTAGTTTACATAATAGCAGAAACTCTGATAAAAATAATAGAATCCACTCGCATGGCTGGAGAGAGTTAAGGACATTAGCTTGAGGATCCTGTCCTTCATATCAAATTATGCATCCTAGAATCTTTGATACATTACAGAAAGGTATCCATTAATACATAATTATTATTTTTTTTTAATGCATGACTCCTCTTATGCTGGAGGTGCCTATCAATGTACACATTACTTTGGGGAGGACAAGGAGGGATTGCCACTTGGGCCGCAAATTCATTCGACTCCGATACTTGGATCATTACAGATACCCAGGATTACGTCTTATCATAACTCACATCAAGTGCCTGTTTTAACAGTTGGCCAGAGGAGTATCACTGCATAAGTCACAATATGCAGTGAGCCTAAATGAAGAGAGAATCTGTTATCTAATCACAGCGATCCTTAATCCTGCCATTCAGTGGCGAGCAGCTCTCCACTGCTGAACTGGCAGGTCCCAGCTGCTGCCACCTCCTGTCATCTGCCATCAGTCAGCCTTGCTGCCCTCTCCAGGGAGTATTTCAGACAGCAGCTTTCTCCTGCAGCTGTTAGTTAAATGGCCAGGCAATCCCCCCCCCCCCCCCCCCCCCCCCAACTGATACAGTACCCTTTAGCAGTTACCTGCTGCTCTCCGAGAACCAGAAGGGAAATATATCATTGTAAAATTTAAAAAAGGCATCCGTTTGACAATGAACTCTGCTGGCTTTTCATAAGAATGCAGCAGCAAGTTAATATTTTAGTCTGGTGCCTAATTAAATATGTATTTAAATATGAAGTTTATTCCCTACCAATTTCAGCATTCATTTCACATTTGTTATGAGCACGCAGAACTAACAAGGTTCTGCTTTCTTTGAACACTACAATAGGCATCAACTTTAATTTTAAAGTGGTGGTTTGAATACTGATCAGAAATATCACCAGACAGGTCACCCATTCTTGCCATTTAAAGTCTGTTTTTTGAATTAGTATTATAATGTCCGAGGGCAAATAAGGGACCAGCTGTCCTATTAAATGTGTTCTTCAGAGATCCCAGGTACACCCATCCCCCCAGTAAACAAAGATTCTTAACAAAGAAACCATGAAGCAAGCTGCAGTGGCACAGCAGTGTAAAGGTTAACAAAGCCTAATACCTTGGTCGATGGATTAAACTGTGTTTATATACTGTGGTATAAGGTAAAAATGCACCGCTTAAGATTATGCAGCAGCCAGCAATATATTTGTGACTAAATACAAAGCATTTTAAATGTTTTCGATTTTACATCACCAGATGTAACAACATATTCAATGTTCCAATCATCCAGCAGATTGTCAAATGTAATGCTAAAGAAAATACAGTACAGGGTTATATCAGACTCAACTGCAGATACTCAACACTCGCATAATTATCCCAATGATTTTAAATATTTAAGTAATGTCAACTGAAGAAAGCTTAGTGTATAAAGTTTACCATCCATGAAAGTCTGAATTTATCCCAGAATTTTCAATGGCCTGGAAATGTAAAGTGCTCTGCTTTGGAAGATTGCCTTGTGCCTTGCATACTGTACGCTGGTCCTATGACTCTGTCAAACAGCAAATCATTCAAGAAACTAAGCAACCATATAACCATATAACAATTACAGCATGGAAACAGGCATTCTCAGCCTTCCAGTCCGTGTTGACCATTTATTTTCCCCTAGTCCCATCTACCTGCACTCAGACCATACCCCTCCATTCCCTTCCCGTCCATATACCTATCCACTTTACTTTTAAATGTTAAAATTGATCCTGCCTCCACCACTTCTGCTGGAAGATCATTCCACACAGCCACCACTCTCTGAGTAAAGAAGTTCCCCCTCATGTTACCCCTAAACTTCTGTCCCTTAATTCTCATGTCATGCCCTCTTGTTTGAATCTTCCCTACCCTCAATGGGAAAAGCTTATAATGCGGAGTGGAAGAGGGTTGCTGCAGTTCCATGATATCCGGATGTTCACAATGGCCTTGGATCTAAGTTGACTTGAACGATTCTAATGTGTAGGAAAGAACTGCAGATGCTGGTTTAAATCGAAGATAGACACAAAATGGTTGACGTTAATGAGTTACTCCATTATTTTGTGTCTCTTGAATTATACTAAGTTAGGAAAGGCATAAATTCTGGGAGAACACCAAACACCTTCCAAAGGTAACAGCATAATTTCAGTAACAAACTATTTTCAGTAAATGTTTCATCTTGGTTGACCATTTTTTCATTTGGTGCCAGAAACATTAATGTATAATCTACCCTGGTATATATTATTTACAGACATAGAAGGGTCTCATCCCGAAACAGCACAAATTCCTTTTCCCCGGAGATACTGCCTATCCCACTGAATCACTCCAGCTTTTTGTGTCTATCCTCGGTTTAAACCAGCATCTGTAGTTCTTTCCCACACATTTCAGTTCTGGAGTCCCTGTTATCATAAGGCAAACTATCGAAGAGACAATGTAATGACAAGGAACTGCAAATGCTGGTTTATACCAAAGATAGACACAAAATGCTGGAGTAACTCAACGGGTCAGGCAGCATCTCTGGAAAAGATGGATAGGCGCCGTTTCAGGATAGACCCATCTTCAGACTGATTGCAGTGGGGAGCGGAAATTACATTGGTAGAGACAAGACAAATGCAGAGATAATTAATGAGACAATGCAGGTTATATTTAATATTCCACTTGAGGTAAGAACATCATATAGTAATTGTAAATCAAATCAAATTCCTCGTATGTTGGAAAACATACTTGGCAAATAATGTATGATTGTGATTGTGATTGTGATTGTGATTGTAAATAGTGATCTTTGTGGGACAACTAAGGCAAAAGTGTGGCTCACATACAAGAGTTGACAGTAAATCCCTTTGTTAATTTGTTAAATCCCTCTCATGCTTCAACCACATGATCTCTTACCAATGAATTTGCTCTTTCCTATGGCAGCGGCAAGTAAAATATTTATTTTCAGTTGTGACTGACAACAGAACTGTAGGAAGCAACATTGCAAGGGGTAAGGCAGTAGATGTTACAAATGTAGGCACTATTTCACAAAAGGTAATATCCCAGACCAATTATATTTACATATTACTGATTAGTGCACTGACAATCGCATTAAGACATCATGTTATCCAACTGATGGCTGCAGTTCTTTAGCTGTACGGATGTTACAGCACTTGCTGATGTAAGGTTCCTCTTTACATGAACAGGTCAAAATCAATGATCACGTCAGTCTGCCTCTTTGCTTATTGCTATGGATAGAAGATTGCTGTAGACATCACTACTCTTCTATGTCTGAGAAGCTGTAACAGATATTGGAGCTGCAAACTTATATCAATGGCATGGGTGAAGGCATGGAGGCTAAATTATTGATTACTTACAACAATAACTTATAACGTAAGTTGGTAGGAGGACGAAACGAGACTGCACAAAGGGTCGCTGCTGCAAAATAGGGACCGCTCATGTAACACGGAGAAGAAGTGATTTTTGTTTCTCAGAAGGTCATGAGTTATTGGAAAACTCTTCCACAAAAGATGATGGAAACAGGATCTTTGAATATTATTAATGCAGATATAAATGGATTCCTGATAAGCAAGAGGGTGAATAATTACCAAAGGTGGACAGGGTTGCTGCGTTGCAGTTACAATTAGATCACCCATGACCTTTTTAAATAACAGACCAGGCTCAGGGGATGGGATGTCCAATTCGTGCATGTATTCATGTATTCATATGTTAATATGTAACCAGAAATAAATGCAAGATTAAAAAATTAATTTTACAGTTGCTGTCCAGTGTTTCACAAATTGGTTTCCAATAAAAATGAGTATTTTTCAGCTATAAACAACTTGACCACAGATCTTAGTTTGTGAGCTTAGCGCAAGAAGGAAATGCGTCTGGAATTTTGTGGATGAATTTTACATCAGGTGTTTCCTGGATTTTCAACCATTTCGGCAGTTCTGTAAATCCCAGAATGATGTGAGGTTTTCCTTGTACTATCTACTGCCGTGACTGTGACCTCATTATTGTTAATTAAAATAAACATAATTGCCATTGGAGTTCCCAGAAGTCGTGACTCAAGCATTTCCTCTGAAATAGTTTTTTTTAAATAATTTGTTCATAATATCAGTCTATGGCTGGGAAGGCTGGTACTTGCTCACCATCCCCAGTATCCTTGAGAAGCTGGAGAGCTACCTCCTTTAGTTACCCTCTATGTGATGCTGGTGCTCCCACAAAGTTGCAATGTAGGGGCTTTGCCCAGCTTTGTTTATCCAAATCAAGATGAGGTGCAGGGGATAAATTGGAATTGTGATGTGCCGAATATGTGCCAACTGTCTGTCAAATATCCTTCTCAGTGACAGTGATTGTGGATTTGGGTTGTAAAGTGCAATTTGCAACAAACTGAGAGAAAATGCCCATGTGTCTGGCCATCTGTAATGGTGCTAATAATAGTAGGGAAACAAAGCAAGTTGAAGAGTGTTAAAAGATACTTGCTTGCCTTGGCCGTAAATGTAATGTGTTGCTTTCATAGACTAAGAGGAGTTCTGCTAATAGCTTCAAGGAGAGTATCCCATATAATATTACCCCAGTGTAATTTTGACCTTGGATAGTGTCTGGGAGCTCTGGTTTCCTCCCACATCACAAAGATATGTAGGTCGGTAGATTAATTAGCCATTGTAGGTTTCCTCCAGAAACTAAGTGATTAATAGAATCTGGGGGAGGTTGATGACAAAGTGGGGAGAATAAAAAAATAAGATGAACGTGTGAATAATTTATTGGTGTGAATAAACAGGATGGAGTTTCCTTTTTGTGACTTTCCATGTCTTTATGACTATGACACCTGAAGCATATTGTACCTTGAGCAGCTTAATATTCCAAAAGTCATGGAAATGAAAATCCCAACAGGAACAAATATCTTGCAGTCTTCTTTCTATAGTTAAATTAGAATCCCCTCTCCCATTATAGTTAGATCTCTAGCCTACATCTCCACTGTGTTGTTTTTGTAGTTCTGCTCTCACCCCCCGCCCACCTCCCCCCAGATAGAACAAGGATCGGGGTCCACTGGTCATCTCCTTTCACCACACCAGCCTTTGCGTTCAACACATCATAATCTGACATTTCCGGCACATCCAACCTAATCCCACCACCAGTCACATTTTACCCATCCATACCCCTTCCACAGAGACTGCTCCCTCCATTCTCATCCTTTCCCACTCAAACCACTTCCTCGCCAAGTACATTCCCTGCAACCGCAGCAGTTGTTACACCTGTCCCTGTACCTCATCCCTCACATCCATCCAGGGACCCCAACAGTCCTTCCAGATGAGGGTGGTTCACTACCCATCTCTTCAACTACATAGTATTCTGCAATTTTAGTTTTGTTTAGCTTAGAGATATAGTGCGGAAACAGGCCTTCAGTCCACCGAATCCGTGACGAACAGCGATCCTTGCTCATTAGCACTATCCTACACACACACACTAGGGACAATTTACAATCATGCCACACCAATTAATCCACAAACCTGTACGTCTTTGGAGTGTGGAAGTAAACCGGAGATCCCGGAGAAAACCCACGCAAGTCACAGGGAGAACGTACAAACTCCGTACAGACTGCACCCGTAGTTGGGATCGAACCCAGGTCTCTGGCACTGTTTTGCCCCTGTCCCACTTAGGAAACCAGAACGGAAACCTCTGGAGACTTTGCGCCCCACTCAAGGTTTCCGTGCGGTTCCCGGAGATTCCTGGAGGTTTTTGTCAGTCTCCCTAATGGTCGAAAATGGTTTCGTTTTAAAAATGGGTAATTTTTTAGTCAAAGCCGGTTGTGATGCTAGTTGAAGGTGGTTTCCGGAGGACAAAAACCTCCGGGAACTGCAAGGAAACCTTGGGTGGGGCGCAGTCTCCAGAGGTTTCTGTTCAGGTTTCCTAAGTGGGACAGGGGCATATGGCAGCAAATCTTCTGCTGTACCACTGTGCCAATCAAATGCAAATTGATCACTGGAAATTCTGTTCAGCATCTCCTTCTAGTACATGCAATGGTGATCTTTTTAAATTAAACTGGAGTTGGGCTGGAGAGTGAACAGTCATGGCAAGGAGAAACTTGGCACCAGAGCCATTTCTGCTGTGTGTTACATAAGGGAAATTGAACTCCATGTTGGCATCAGATCAGTGCTACCATGACCTGGCTACTCTTTGTACTTTTGTATATATTTACAGCGCACCTAGCCTCCATTGTGATGCTCCTTACAAGTCACCATGTCACATTATAGGCACTATTTTGGCGTTACTCAACCATTCCTAATATTTCATGATTACTGTTAAACCTCTGATGTGTAAGTCACACAATATGTAGCAGTGACCTTCCATTGACTGATCCATACACGTGCAACTCGTAACTTGATCATAGGTGGCAATTGTAAGAATTTTTTAATGATTTTGTTGTACTAGGCAGGAAATGCTACATTACAATTGTATTTATTGTGGCAATCAAAAGAGTTTAATCAAAACACACAGCGAGGATTTGTTAAAAGCAAATCATGTTTAACAACATTATTTTGCCTGCTGTGCAGTGGTTTAGAAGGGAATTAAAAAGGAGAATAATAATAATAATAATAATAATAATAATAATAATAATAATAATAATAATATATTTTATTGTCATTGCACATAAGTGCAACAAGATTTGGTTTGCAACTTCCATCCGATGTCATAACTTAAACAACTAATAAAATTTAGGTTTAGATTCCTCGAGAACAAGGTTTGTAAAAAGAACATTAGAACAGTAAAACAGACTAAAGTGCAAATGTGTCTGTGCAGCGTCACCATCCGAGGGAGACAGTCCATGGGGGTGGGGGGCACTCAGCAGGGCCGGTTTAGAGCCGCTATAGCTCTGGGAATGAAGCTGCTCCTGAGTCAGGAGGTGCGGGCGTAGAAGGCCTTGTAACGTCTGCCAGAAGGAAGTCATTTGAACAGTCTATTACAAGGGTGTGAGGAGTCTTTATGTATGCTGACGGCCTTCCTGAGGCACCATGTGTGGTAGATGCCCTCCACAGCTGGTAGCGGTGTCCCAATAATTTTCTGCGCTCTGTGGACAATGCGCTGAAGAGCTCTCCTCTCTGCCTCCGTGCAGCTGAGATACCACACAGAGATGCCATGTTAGTATGCTCTCTCTCGTGCAGCGGTAGAAGGTTGTCACCAGCTGTTGGGGCAGACCAGTCCTTTTCAATGTTCTTAGGAAGAACAGTCGTTGCTGTGCCTTTTTGACCAGTGCAGTGGTGTTGGTGGGCCATGTGAGGTCCTCTGAAATGTGTGTGCCCAGAAACCTAAAGCTGGACACTCTCCACACTGTCCCTGTAGATGGAGATTGGGGCGTATTCCCCATTCTGTGACCTCCTCAAGTCGATAATCAGCTCCTTGGTCTTGGAGGTGTTTAGTGACAAGTTGTTATGTGAGCACCAGTCCGCCAGGTTCTGCACGTCCGCTCTGTATTTTGTTTCATCACCGTTGGATAAGCAAAGCATTACGGAAATAGTGTTCTCTTTCACAGTACCACTTTCACGAGGTAATTCACAAATTCTCCCGAGTTTTCTGCTTGATTCAAACTCGCAGAATGTTCATATCGAGTCCGTTGGAGGTCGCAGGAGTTCGTAGATATATCGTAGCGGCTCGTTATGTTAACCGTAGGTACTCGTGGCATCAGATAAGTCGGGATGTTTGGGGCGTATTCCCCGTTCTGTGACCTCCTGAAGTTGATAATCAGCTCCTTGGTCTTGGAGGTGTTTAGTGACAAGTGTTCCATGAGCACCAGTCTGCCAGGTTCTGCACCTCCGCTCTGTATTTTGTTTCATCACCGTTGATGTCGAATGCAGGAACACAGTCGTGTGTGAAGAGGGAGTAGAGCATGGGACTCAGTACACAGCCCTGTGGTGTGCCTGTGCTCAGGGTGATTGTGGAGGACAGGTGCGGCCCCAGTCTCACTGCCTGCAGTCGCTCCGTTAGAAAATTCAGGATCCAATCGCATATCGGTGAGCTGAAGCCGAGTTGGTGGAGTTTGGTGGTGAGCATGGTGGGGATGACCATATTGAAGGCAGAGCTATAGTCTATGAAGAGCATCCTCACATATGTGCCCTGTCTTTCCAGGTGAGTCAGGACAGTGTGAAGAGCCAGAGAGATGGCATCCTCTGTGGATCTATTTGCCCTGTATGCAAATTGATGAGGGTCCAGTGAGGCAGGGATGCTGGATTTGATGTGGGAGAGGACCAGCCTTTCAAAGCACTTCATTGGTATTGGAGTTAGGACAACAGGGAGGTAGTCATTCTGGTGGTAGAACCATGCATATGGATTTTTTAGAATACTATGCATATTAATATTTGAAACCCATTTGATGAAACTTTTCATGAGAGGATTGATAAAAAATTAGATTTATGGTGTAGGAGGTAATTTAGAGGAGTGTATATAATAGATGGACAGGAAATCATAAGCTTGTATAGGCAAGGACAACACAAAGAAAATAAGAGTTTTATGAAACCGGTATACATATTTGTGGTGTCAAAAATATCAGTAATTATGCATACTTTAACTCAAAATAATCTGCAGAACATTATAAATAAATCTGCCAAACAAGAGAAATGGCTGCACGAGATGGCAGCTATCCACAGCCAATTTCGCTTTCACTAGTAGGTTGGCATCAATATACCACCAGGGGCGCTGCATGATTGACAGCCCTGCCAACAGTCCGTCAGTTTTTTTGTCTTTTTTTATTTTTAGTGTGTGTTAAAATTCTGTATAATTGTTCTCCGGTTTGTTTTATGTGGGGGTCGGGGGAAAAGTTTTTTTGGTTTCTTACCTTGCCGGAGATGCGATTAATTTTCAGGTCGCATCGCCGGCTGCTCTGCAGCCTACCATCGATGGAGCTGGAGGCATCCTCAGACTGAGTTTGTGCCCCACCGCGGGGCATGGGCTTAACATGGAGCAGGGCCCTTGCCTGGGATCACTCCAACCGCGGACTGTCGACTTACCATCAAGGGCCCGCAGTCTCTGGAGAGGCCAGTCGGGAGCTCCAACGATGCAGAGGCTTGACCAGCCCCTTTTAATAATGATCTATTTTTAAAGGGTCTGCTTGTAAGTAGTTAAAGAGTGATCTTTAATCCCCACAAGAGTTATGGATCAGTGGAGGGAATTAATAGGACACTTAAGAGTTTAAGTAAGGCCTGGACAGGAATGGATTAAGGTATTCCTAGCCATTCTGACGGTTCAGAAAAACAAGATAGAGAGACAGGGTTAACACCGTTTGAACTGATAACAGGACAAGATATTAACGTACCAGAAGATTTCCCTATTTGAAATGAGGGTGACCCCACAATACATACCCTCTGGGGAGCTACTAGAATGAGGAAGTTAGTTTTGACCCGCAGGCCCTCAGCGATTAACTAATTACATATGCACAGCAATTAACCCGAGTCTTGTCAGTTTTGGCTTTACAGGTATTGAAGATGCAGAAGCCACTACCAGCGGAGAACTGTGGAAGGGGCCCTTCCAAGTACTACTGACCACACCTACAGTACTGAAAGTTGAAGATCATCATCATTTCAACACATTTAATAGATTGTAAAAGGATTGGTAACCGGAGAAAGGACAATAAAATTAATGACTCTCCTCGGTGTTCTGTGAATAGCCCAGATGACCTGGACTACATTTTGTCTATGGGTTATGAGTTTGCTCACAGGGGGAATAGCAGTAACTGTTGGGTGTGCACATATCTTCCCCACAACAGGAGGGGAGGTGTACTACTAGTGCCAATACCCTTAAACCAGATTGAAAGCCAATGGACCTACTATGTTTTCACAACATCAAGGCGCCTGGCAGTTGCCAAATAATCTCGCAAGCATATGGGAATGTGATCAACAAGCACAGGGAACCTAAATATATCAATTTTAAAGGATGGCACATGTCCCCGTTTGAACCAGGATGGAAGGTTGAGTATAACAAGCAATAGTAAGATTAAATGAGAACTTACCAGTTTGAAGTTTGATCTTTATTTTATGAGGAGTTACAATGAGGGATTACGTGAAGAAGCCCGCCAGCCCGCATGCGCGTCAACCTTCAAAGCAGCGGTGTAAAATCACAGATAAAAGTTGTTGAACTGAACATAGGAAGATTCGAGAAACTAGAACTACCAGCTGACCTTTATGAGAGAGGGTTGGGAGCGGAGGGCACGTAATCTCTCATCGTAACTCCTCATATAATAAAGATCAAACTTCAAACTGTTAAGTTCTCATTTAATCTTACTATTTTACTTCGGAGTCACGTGAGTGACTACGTGAAGATTTCAAAGCTCTGTGATTACATGCCGGGAACACAAGTCCATGCATCACACACTGCATCAGTTGACTAAGGATGAGTGAAAATTAATAATGCACTCAGACATGACGTAGATTTAAAACATGCTGATGCTTTTTAACGGGCAAAATGAAAATAATAGTGACACCTCTCATCCAGGGGGAAACTATAAAACAGAACTTGAAATAGAATTGGCAAATATGCCCGGTCTTGCAATGGGTTTGTTATAAAACGTTTGGAAAGTTTGTTCGTTTGATCTTCCAGCAGCCGCTAGGATATGGTCCAGCGAAACGTCCAGAACCCACGCTGGTGGAGCGAGATTTGAAAACATCAGTGTCCACTCCTGCACAAGCCAGAAGCCATTTAAACCACCTGGAGATGGTCTGTACTGATACCTTCTTATGAGTGTTTTTTGTAACTAACAAACATTGCTAGTTCAGAGCCTCTAAGGCTCTTGGTGACCTTAATGTACTGTAGTAGATATGTGACCACACACAACCAAAGGTCCATGGGGTATGCCATGAAAACTAGTTTGAAACCTGACACCCCTAGTCTGCTGTGCTTGATCAAGTCATAAACATAAAATGTTATATTATTTGTAGATGTAACCATCCTGTCCAGTCGCAGCTTATGCAACAACTGGACGCGCTGTGCTGAAACCAGCGCCATGAGCATGACCACTTTGTAAGTGAGTTTGGCCAAGGACAGGGATGTAGCTGGAGCCCACCGGCGAAGCAGCATCAGCACCACGTTCACATCCCATATCTCCGAATACCTGGGCCTGGGGGGGGATTTGAGTTGAAAATACCTTTCATGAACCTGGATATCAAAGGGTGAGACCCGACAGAGTGGTGTCCCAATTCCAGCAACAAATATGCCGATAAGGCTCTTCTGGCACAATTTATGGTACTATAACTCAGTCTCTCATCAAAATATAGTTTTGAGAGGGATTCCTGCTATATGTGCTGTGGCATATGATGTGTTGGACTGTAAACAGAACACTTCCCATTTCTTGATATGGGAGATGTACTGTTTCTTGGTACTATCTCTTCAGGCCGCAGTGATCATGTCCACCCAGGTCTTCTCAGGGTCTGCAAACCAACAAATTGATTCGATCATATAGTGGATGGTTCTCCCCAGTCACAGGGTGAAC
Source organism: Raja brachyura (assembly GCA_963514005.1). The sequence goes on from OY740783.1 coordinate 78,190,681, forward strand.
CAGCAGATTTCTGCATTTGGGAACAGCCATAAAAGGCTCTGTTATCATTCCCAGTATGAGTGGGAACCATGGCTGTGTAGGCCAGTCAGGCACTACCAAAATGCCTGAGGTGGAGTCTTGCTGGATCTTAAGCAAGCACTGACTGATGAGGCAAAATGGGATGAATGCATAAAAGAACATTCCACCCCAGTGTAGCGAGAATGCATCTATTCTGGTCTGGTGCCACTGCCCCTAGGTCTGGTCCCCATGCAACATACTTTGGTAACTGATGATTGAGTCTGGATGCAAACAAATCGATATCCGGTATTCCATACCGAGTTACAATGTTGTTAAACACTTTATGATTCAACATCCATTCTGTGTTGTCATTGAATTTCTGTGACCTGGTGTCCACCACCATGTTGAATCTACCCGGTAAGTAGGTAGCTGAAATCCAAATGCTTCTTGTAATACACCAGTGCCAAATAAGGTTAGCCAATTTATCACAGGATACTGACTTGATTCCACCCATGTGATTAATGTATGCCACCGTTGTCGTGTTGTCAATCTGAAGTCGAACATGCAAATGATGCATATTCCCACAATTAGCCTTCAACCCATGGAACCCTTGTATGCTGTGCAGTATAAACGGATCTGATGTTATCCAACGCCATTCATTCAAAAACAAGTGCAATCTCCCACCAACTTGTAACTGATCCACAAAACCTATGTTCCGGAAAGAACCAGACCCACCTTCCTCCATGGTTACCAGTGGATGACTGGTTTTTATTTCTGCATCATTGACGAGGGCCGGCTTAGGCCTTGGCCTCAAAAAGACCTTTTCCAGAGTGTTCGGCCTTCGAGCTGCCACCAGCTTCAGCGAACCGTTTGCTGTTGAAGGGAGCGTAGGGGTGCTGCCGCCGGAATGATGAAGTTTTGCTTGTGGATGGGACCTTCATTAGCCTGACAGCTTTCGCTTCATTGTCCAGATCCTTGACCTGCTTAGGCAGATCTTCTCCGAACAAAAATTTCGGCTGTACGCCCTGCACAGTCCCGGAAACTTGGGGTTCAGGGTAGGTCTGATGGCATTTTTACGTAGACAGTTAATTTCAAAATGTGCGTTACACATTAATGCCAGGGCATCCTGTTGATTATCAGACAGGGGACCCCCATCCACAGACCTGGCAAAGGCCATGATGCCTGAAGCCAGCAACTTTAGGATTTTCTGGAGCTTCACCTCCTGGGCTTTGATGCCCCCTCTGATGTAACCCCAGATGGAGCTGTTAACAGCCAGCACATTTAGCGAAGCACTATTGGCAGGTGTGTGTTACTTCGTAGAAGTTTCTGCCATTACCTGTTCATGGAGCTGGTGTGATGCAAGGTAATTAATGCTCGTAGCCAATTCCTTATCCAGTGGCTCCCCTGTTTGTGATAGTATCGCAAACTTCGATGCTATAGCAGACAAATCTGCATCACGCAACTCGTGCCTCATGGTATGCTCTCCAGCCATACCTCCGAACTCTGAGGCAGTCCAAAACTGACCCTGAATGCTCCCCTCCTCAGAGAGGGAGACACTGTGCAGCCCTGAACTAGGTGCCGTCGCGGGCCCCCGTGGAGACCCGCGCTGATATAACTCCGTTCCTTGGAGCATATCATGATGGAGCATCCTTTCCATCAGGTGCTCCATCTGGGATAATCGTCCGAAGACGCTATCCATTGTAGGAGGGGAACCCTCCTGGCCTGACTCGTCCGAGTCAACAGGTCATACAGACTTTCTCTTGGCTTTCCCTCCTAGAGGGGTTGCGAAGGTGTTTTCGACAGGCACCAAGTCTGAAGCTTCTGGCTGCACCGCCAATGACTCGGATGGTGAAATCGACGGCCGCCCGCTACCTGCACTCCCGCGGTCTTCCGTAGCTGGTTTCCCCACGGCCCGTCTGGACTTCACCCTGGATATTTTCTCCATAATAGTTCGCACTTGAAACTCTGCAATCAAGAATTATCGAACCAAAACGACCTCAGAATAAGTTTTAACACTTACCTGTAGGATTTTTAAACTTACCGCTGGAGGAGCAACGCACCTGCCAGCCAGTCGTTGCGCAATGCATTAGACGTAATTGACGCGCATGCGGGCTGGCGGGCTTCTTCACGTAGTCACTCACGTGACTCCGAAGTAAAATCCCCGTATACAAATAAATACCTCATATCACTGCAATTACCCAGAGAAAGGGATATATTTGAGAAACAGCTCATGCACCACAATCTCTCCTCAGAGACCACCACAACCAGTAAATGGAACATACTTTGTGTGTGGGTTATGGGCATGATTGCCAGGGTGCCACTGGGAGACAACAGCACTTGGGAGAGAAGGGAGTTTGGAAGGAACAACCACTGGAGAGGGTGTTGCTATCTAGACTATGTGGTTCCTTGCATGAGAATGGTCCAGGATCTTGAAGAGGTAGCCAGTACCCAGAGAGTCAAAAGAGGTATCTCAGTAGCACAGAGATGTTGAATGATCGCTTTCCCCATGTAATAGCCATCAGCTAGGGAATTGCTTAATATGGACTCTGACATGGAATAACTGGCAAATGCAACTGTCGTAGCCTTAGCAGATGAGACTTTATCTTGGAAGAAGAAGGGGGCATCTGTGCTATAATAGGACAAGACTGTTGCACCTATATCCCTGATGAATCCTCTAATATAACTGACCTTGCTACCCATGTTTCCTAAGAAATTAAAAAAGATCTGTAAGGCTGGCTGGCAGTGAGATGTATGGATACGATGAGCAAAATATAAATTGGTGGCCTTACCATTGGTTTGGTGGAGTTTGGGGTATTATGATACATTACGGATCTACCTTTTTGCTGTTCATTGCTTTAATTATTATTATTAATTGCTTGCAGCCAATATGTAGATACCGAGGACCGTGAATGGTATAATTTTATGATAAAAGGAGGGAATCCAGTTTATTTAACAAAATATTAAGAAATTAATCCTTCAGTCATTTTCTAACGGGAATTTGAGAAGTAGAAACTTTGTATTGTCTCTAGCTCTCTAATAACAACAATGTATATATTATATGAGAAAGCATTGTTTAAAAGAAGATGCTTGGTGCCTAATGTGTTATAACTAACAATTCCTAGAATCAAGGACAGCGCACATAACTTCAGATAATAATGAATCTATGCTAATCTTGACACACAATGGAGTCGGCTGTCCTTCCTTGTCTAGAAACATGGTCAAGAAACTAAAATGAATGCATACAGTAGAAACATGTGCAGATGCTTGAGTCAAGTTTGGACAATACTGCTGATATTCCAGAGATTACTAGTAACTTGCTATTGGTTTAACTTGATATGAGTCCAGCCTTTCTTATTTCCTGTAAGGCTACAGAATCTTTCAATCATGCTATATCAGACTTGGTAGGTGTATTTATTGATAAGAAATTACTATAACTGTACTAACTTTTTTTGTTTGGAGAGTGTGCAACAGGGAAGCTAAGGTGCTTCCGGCACACTCCCGCTAGCGAATAAAATAATCTTGCCTTAAGTGGTGTTTGACTTGTCTGTGATAAGCAATCGAACTTTAACACCCCAACACAGGTCCAATCACCGGTGCAGGGGAGCTGAAATTCCCCCGGGAGTCAAGATCACCCCGTCAACGGAAGGCTTGAGGCCCCGACCATGGGAGAGCATAGAAGGGAAGAGATTTGAACTGTTTTTCACCTTCTATCACAGTGAGGAATGTGGTGGAGTCACTATGGTGGATGTTTATGGTAAAACCTATTTTGTGTGTCCCGTTGCTTTTTATTTGTATGACTGACTTAACAAATGAAATTCCTCGTGTATTGCAAAACATACTTGGTTAATAAAGTGTTATTGTGATTGTGATTGTGTGATTGTGATATAATGTGATGTGAAAGATATTATCTATCAGATGACATACAAAACTAAGTGTTAATAGATGATAGAAAGAATGCTAAAGTTTTGGATAAGCATAGATCTGGAGATTGTAAAACAGGGATTGTGAGTGTCCACAGAAATCCTGCAACAACTGCAGTGGGAGATCAATGCAACAAATTTACATCCAACGTTATTGTTCTGTACACTCAACCCAGGCCCATGTGGTTAGTGTGACCAATTATATCGTGACATCAGCTCTCTTCAGAAAACATGTTAAGATCCACAAAATGACAAGAGGAATTCTTAAAGATGAGAGAAAATATTTGTATGAATTAGTGGGTTGATGAGGCTGTTAAAAGATTTATTTGAGAAATAAACTCAATTCGATAGCTGATTGGTGTCAGACTTTCAGTTGGCTTACAGATGGTTACATCAATAGTAAATTACTACTATTCTAGTGAGGCATTCTTCCACTGAATCTGCATATTGCACCAGTTTTAATACTGAAAGGCAGCTTTTGGGAAAGATTAATATGTGTAGGAAGGAACTGCAGATGCTGGTTTAAGCCGAAGATAGACATAAAAGGCTGGAATAACTCAGCGGGACATGCAGCATCTCTGGAGGGAAGGAATGAGTGACGTTTCAGGTCGAGACCCTTCTTCGGATTCCTGAGTTACTGAAAGGATTGCTGCCTCTGGATACTCATAATTCTCAGAAACTTCAAGTGCAGTTAGGCAAAGCTATAAATCAATATAGTTTCAGTTCCAATGATAACAGGTACAGCAAAATAATAAAGAGCAAATGATGAATTTACATAGAGGAAGTTATAATACTTAATTCAATTATCATTGTCCATTACAAAATACTAATTAAAGCCACAGAGCTTCCAGCACAACATCTGCCAGACATGGTAAACTCTGGTCATGATGAAGGATTTGATATAACGGCAATATTGTTTTTTTTAACTTTCCATGGTTTATAGATTTTTATTAAGCATGGACAGCTCCATTGAACAAGGAAGTGAGATGTTTAAAAAGTCATAAAGCATGCTCAGTAGCCGATTTGATTCCGATTTTGAAATGTCCTCCTTTTCTAGGAAAAATGGCTTCCCCTCCATCATAGTTAATGGAACCCTCATTTGCATTACCTCCGTTTCTCAGAACTGCTATGATCAGCATCCAACTCCCACCAAACCCTGCCCCGTGACAAAACAGAGATGGAGTTCCCTTGGTCTGCCCATTTCATCCAACCAGCCGCTGCATCCATCATCCTTTGCCACTTCCGTGAGCTGCAGCGATCCCACCAACAGTCAATCTTCTGTTCTTAACCATTTTAAGATCATTTTAACGGTCTCTACACGAAACATCACCCATTCCTTCTCTCCAGAGATGCTGCCTGCCCCGCTGAGTTACTCCAGCTTTATGTGCCTATCTTCGGTTTAAACCAGCATCTGCAGTTCCTTCGCACACAATCTTCTGTTCTTCCTCCCCTTTCTGCTTTCTGCAAGGACCTCTGCCTCCATGAATCCCTGCTCCGCTGCTCCATGCATTACTCGTTTAGCACCCTCTTTCTGGTCGTACTTGTTGTCTTGTGGGACAGTTACACATCTTCAGTATTTGCTTCCCCACCCTGACAAACTTGGAGTCAATAGTCATCTCCTTTGAAGAAGTATTGCACAACTTGTAGACATCTGACTCTTGTTGGTATTAGATCTAAGCACCAGTTTTATAATCATGCTGCAAAGTAAAGGAGAACTTGATGCCATCTTTTTCATTTGCTTTTCCTCATTCTTGCATACCTTTGATCTTCCACAGGTAGGCAGGAGAGAATGAACAAGACCAATATATTTTTACTGCACTCTCTTCAATCATTTTTCTTTTTCAAGGTCTGATTGAAAATGTGGGTGGATACCCTTATGGCCTGCAACTCACTGGGAAGGGTACATCAAATGTAATTTTGGGAAGTTAGGGCTTTGTGAAAACATTACCCATCCTTTAGAACAATTCCCTGAGAATTAGTATTTGTGCCAATTAATTGTCCACAATAGTGTTAATTCTGGCCAAATTGAAGCTGCCAGGACATTGAAATTGAGTAAAGGCTTCTGTACTGCTAGGCCATTTTGGTCAATTTAAATGTGCCTTTTGCAGAACTGGGACAAGCTGCTGAATGGTGCCAGTCTGTCTGGAGCCTAGATAAGAGCTGCACGGAAAGAATGGGACATCTGCAGCTTCTTACTCTAAGCTGTAAATTGCATGGAACAGATTGGGTGAATGCAAACCAGACATATACATTGTAAATAATGTTGCAAAGCTTTACTTTGCTAGATGTTGATTGGGTTAAATGTTGAGCCTTGTCTGGGTTTCTTGAATATCTAGGTACATGTTGCTATGTTTGTTTCCTTCCAGAAGCTCCTTTCAAATACAATGTATTAGTTACTGTATTATTGGGTTATGGAACTGTCTATCATGTACTGTGTTAATCGATATTTGTTATTGGATTGTATAGAGACTACCTCCATATGGTTCGGCCCCTCAAGGTTCGGGGACCTATGAAAGGTAGCTCCCACAATGTCCTATGTCGATCTTCTGGAAGAACGCTTGGGACTGTGTGACCTTTTGGAGTGTCTCTGCTTGCACGAGGCTAGAAGGGCTTGGTCAAGCAGATACAAGGATCGAACCCGCAGTGGTTAGGTATAGTAGTGGGTGTAAATACCGTGTTCTCTTGAGAATGCGTTTCGGGTGCAGGCCGCATAGCTCTCTAAACTTTCTGAGTAGGACCGTCGGGTTGTCGATAGTTTCTGCCAGCACAAGGACTTGCCCATTAGCGTCGTTGAGTGCTGGGGCAAACTCGAAGTTGTCTGCACGAATCATTGCTTCTGGACCCGCTAGATTGAGCAGTAGCGATGCCTTCAGATCATCGGGGTAATTCTGGTGAACGATGCGAATGTAGTGAGCATAATCACGTTCAAACATTTGCCATCGCTCGGCTATGTCAGAGTCAAACACAAGGGGATTCAGCTTTCAGCAGGAGTTGGCCATATCGTTGAAAAAAAATCAGAAATAAAAACTGATAAAGAAAATAAATCGCGGTTAACAGACAAGGGTTAGATGCAGTTCTCTGACACCATGTAAATACCTGACTCCCACACAGGTAAAGGTATAAGTATCTTTACTGTTCATTCTATTATCATATAAGCAGTACATCATACATTCAGTCTATTGCAACTACTGAAGACAGCAGGCGAGTTCTTACACTATAAAGCATGCACTAGGCGGAGTTATTATTACTAAGCATTCTGATTGGCTAACATGCAATAGCCAATCTACAGTGGGGAACTGTTATTGTGTTATCCAAAATAAAGTTTAGTTGCGCAAGTGCTTGACTCAGTATTGTATTGAATGAAACTAGACTGGGAGGAGCTTAGAGCAAGCTATTTACAATAGCTCACTGAAATGTACAGGTCAACCTGTCGGGAACTGAATGTTTTAGGGAAAAGCTCAGGTGTTAATCTTCTATAAGCAAGTGATCAATAATTACCAAAGCATCTTTTCCTCATGGTTACGTGAGAACCATGTACATCGTTGATCAGTGAATTAATGTATTCAACACTTTTTAATGCATTTTGTCAAGCCCATATGAAATGAAAAAAATAACACATTTAGAAGTTGCGCATACACTGTGAGGTACTTTCCAATCATTCCCCAGGACTAACTCCCTAAAGTACATGTGCTTCCACAGTGCTCACATGGCATGTCATGTGGGGTTAATGAAGAATAAGTAAAGGTGTTAACTGCAAGCACACCTATCCCTTTCCTGATTACTTATCTATCAGTGTGATCAGCAGCCTCGCATAAAGGGGATAATAGTTTTGGAAAAAAGGAACTGGAGCCTCTCATTTAGCTCCTGCAGTTTGCCTGATCATTCAATCAGATCATGCCTCTTATCAAAACATAGATTCTAACCACAGTTCTTACAAGTTAACTAGACATGCCCTGCTTTTGTATCGTTTATGCCCTTATCTGACAAAAATATATTCATTCCATCTCCCAATTTTTTAAAAAAATATATTAATTTTATTAGAAGCAATTGTACAAGGAGAAAGTAATCGACATAACAATTATACAATTTTCATACAGCTTCAGTTTTAACATTTTATAAACTGATAAGTGAATCGGAAAAAAGTAAAAAGGAAAGAATGAAAAGGAAGAAGAAAGATATGAAAAAGAAAGAAGCAAAACCCTGAACTAACAAAGAAGTGAAAAAAAAGCGGAGATATATCCCACCACCCTTCCCTACGCCCGCTCACCCGACCCTAGCGTTGGTTTTGCATTTGTGTTCAACCATTCTGTTGTTGAAGAAATTCAATGAAAATAGACCATATTTTGGAAAATTGGTCTGATTTGTCAGACAAAGCAAGCCTTATTTTTTCTAAATGTAGTGTCTCGGTCATTTCTGTGATCCACATCGTCACTGTGGCAATTGTTATCTTTTTCCAGAATTTAAGTATACGTTTTTTCGCAGTTATTAAACCGTAGTCAAGGAAACGTCTTTGGAATGTCGTTAACTTAGAGCAGCCCTCTGACATTCCTAATATTATTAATTTTGAATCTGACTCCAATTGAATTTTGAGTGTTTTAGAAATGGTATTGAATATTCCCATCCAGAAATGTTGTATTTTTATACAAGATACAAAAGAATGGGTTGGGGTAGCTTCTTGGAGGTGACATTTATCACACAGAGGGGAAACAGTTGGGAAGATCTTATTCAATTTGGCCTTTGAGTAGTATAACCTATGCAATACTTTGAATTGTATCAGGCAATGCCTGACATTTAATGAACAGTAATGTATGTATAGTAGGCTTTCCTCCCATATATCTTTTGAAATGGGTAAACCCAGCACGTCCTCCCATGCTCGCCTATAAATCTCAGAAGGTGGGGTATCAATATTTAAAAGAGTGATATAAATGTAAGATATCAACTTATTTGTATCGGCATGCCTATTCAAACAATCGTCTAATATATCTGGACCCAAAAGAGGAGAGTCTTGTGTGTATGTTTTTGCATAATTTCGGATTTGAAGGTATCTAAAAAAATTGTTGCCGTTCAAGCGATATTTCTCCTGTAGTTCTTGAAAAGAAAAGAGAGTCCCCTTCTTATAGAGGTCTCCCACAGTGTTAATTCCAAGGTTCTTCCATTGAACAAACACCATATCTAAAGTAGACGGTTTAAACAAGGGATTGTTTGCAATAGGAAGAAGGAGAGACATGTTTCTCAATTTAAGACTGAATTTCAACTGTTTCCAGATACGGACAGTACTATGTATTATCGGATTTTACTCATACGTTGACATTCAAATGTATTGGAGATAGGAGGATCGAGCCTATATTAAAGGCAAACAATCTTCCCTCTCCATTTTTAACCAATTTACATGTTGACATGTATCGTCCAACCAGAAGGTTATATTTTTAATGTTAGTTGCCCAGTAGTAAAAAAGAAAATTAGGAAGAGCTAATCCTCCATTTTCTTTGGATTTGCACAAATGTCTTTTATGTATTCTATGAGTTTTGTAGTCCCAAATAAAGTTAGTAACAATAGAATCAATTTTTTGTTTTTAACTTTTAGGGAGATATATCGGTATTGATTGAAATAAATATAAGAGTTGCGGAAGGAAGATCATCTTTATGCAATTTAATCTACCTATAAGGGAGATAGGAAGTGTTTTCCAAAATTGAATGTAGGCATATAGTTTAGTAATTAATGGTGGAAAGTTTAATTTAAACAGAGAGGAATACTTTCTAGTCACGTAAATTCCGAGATATCTGAACTTTTCAGTAACAATTCTGAAAGGACATTTTTTGATTTGAGAAGGGTCTTGTTCTTTTATTGGCATAATTTCACTTTTATTCCAAATTATTCTATATCCTGAGAAAGAACCAAATTGTTTTATAATGTTTAGAACATTTGGAATACTAACTTGGGGATTAGTAATGTATAGAAGTACATCATCTGCATATAACGATATTTTAATGGTGGTATATTTGGTATTATATCTATAAATGCCTGAATGGGACCTGATACTCTCGGCAGGAGGTTCTATGGCTAAAGCAAATAACATTGGAGAAAGTGCACATCCTTGTCTATTGCCCCTAGATAAATAAAATTTAGGTGAAAGCAATTGATTTGTCAGTATTCTGGCTGTCGGAGTAGTGTATAAAAGCTTCACCCATAAAGTAAAGTTTTCTCCCAATTGAAATTTTTCCAACACCGTGAAAAGATAACTCCATTCTACTTGAAATCTTTTTCGAAAGCTTTTTCTGCATCTGAAGAAACAATTGTTAGATCTTCATTTGTCATTCTCTGCGAACATATTATTTTAAACAAACGTCTCAAATTATAAAATGAATATTGTTTAGGTATAAACCCAGTTTGATCCAGATGTATTAATTTACTAATAACCAAGCTTAATCTGCGAGCTAAAGTCTTAGCTAGTATCTTCTAATCCGTATTTAAAAGGGCTATTGCTCTATAGGATCCAGGCTCCGCGAGATTTTTATATTTTTATGGAATCAATGTGATAGTTGATTCAGCAAGAGTTTGTGGTAAAGTCTGTTCTTTAAATGCTTGAATATAAAGGGCTGGTAAACGTGGGGAAATTAAATCATTAAATTTGTTATAAAATTCATTATTAAACCCGTCCGGACGCGGAGTTTTTCCACTTTTCAATGATTTAATAGTCTCTACGATCTCTTTTGTTATTATCTTTGCTCCTAATTCATCCCGTTCCTCATTAAGGGATGGGAGATTGCAATTCTCAAGAAAACCTTTCATCTTTGCAGGATCGGCTATTGTTTTTGATGAGTATTGTGTTTGGTAAAATTGTAAGAGTATTTCAATAATATCTTTAGGCATGTAAGCAGATCTCCTTTATCTGATCTAATTTTGTGTATTGTATGGTCATTCTCTAATTTGCGGAGTTGACGTGCCAGTAGCTTGTGTGGTTTATCACCAAATTCAATTTTCTTTTGCTTAGTATAATGAAATATTCTAATAGTTTTTGCAGAAAGAATCTGATTTAATTTAAATTTCAATGCAGCTATCTTATTATGTTGAGCAGTGGTTGGGTCAACTGCGTTTTCTAAGTCTAACTGTTTAATCTGTTTTTCTAATTCTTGACTTGGAGAAGAGAGCTCTTTTCTTCATGACTTCAGCAGGAAAGTCTCTGTAGATTCGTATGTTTTCACCTTCAAAAGTTAGATTTCTGTTGTTTGCTACTTTCTGCAAAATGTCCTCTAGAACATGGCAGTGATGTACCCTCAAAATCAAATGGCTTGGTGGAGCTGTGCTGTCTGACCGGGCTCTCAGAGCTCTGTGAGCCCGGCCAATTCTAGGTTTTTCAACCAAAGAGAGTACATCTTGAAGTAGATTTTTACCATGTTCTTTGCTTTCTTTCACTCCAACAATCCTGAGGTTCTGATGTTTAGTGCGCCCTTCCATATCAAGACATTTTTCTGTTACTTTGGCAAGTAACCCGGAGATACGTTCCACCTCAGCCATCAGCCTGTGTGTTGTCTCGTCATTTAAAGCCACAGTAGATTCCAATTCCCGAATAGCCTCACTTTGTTTTTTTGAAGTAGCAAGAATAGGTTCCAACTTACGACTGATATCGGTTTCAAGCCTGTGGATTTTCCCTTTCAAGTCAGAATTCACCTCCTCTATACGGGCATCAATCTTATCAATCTTGCCACAGATTTCTATCTTCACAGATGAAATTTCCACCTTCACAGCCGAAAGTTGTTCACCCAGTAGTGAATGGATGTCCTCCAAGCCCGTAGGTTGCCTTGCTGCTTCCTCTTGGGGGTGTTCCATAATCGAGGTCGAGGCTTCTTCGGGGCCTTCAATAACTTCTTGATTTTGTTTCCTCGGTTGTTTTGGCGAGCGTCTACTGGGCATTTTAAAAGTACCGGAGTTGTGTTCTGATGACGTCACTTACGCGACTACAGAACGTCTGCCGGTGAGTATTTTTAAATCTGTCCAGTTTAGATTTTCAGTGATTTTTCTGCGTTTTAGCGGTGCGGAGCTAAATGGTGCGTGCCCTAAGTCACCATAGCACCACCGGAAGTCCCATGTCCAAATTTTTGACTTGTGCTCAGCTTTAACAACTTTTGGAAAGTGAGAGTTCCAGATATCCATCCGTGTGTAACATGCTTCCTGGTAGTACCTCTGAAGATCAAGTTCTAATTTTAAGCTTTTGTTCTCCTGGAGCGCAAGGAGAGAGAGAAACTATCAACTTCTTGAAACATTTCAACCATCTTAATTAATCACACCTTAATCAAAAGAATATATGCCCAGTCAAGGTCGGCAGGGAAAATTGAAAGTTGAAGCAAGAACTAGATCCTACTGGGATCCTAAGCAAACTGATACAAGCATAAGGTACGTGCCGTGGAGAGGATTATGAGTTCATGCTGGTTGATGAATGGAATGGCAAAATCAAGTGTTGACATTTCTCAAGAATATCTAGCAGGTTACTGTAAGAGGTAGCTTTTTATTCTTCAAATTATATTGAAGGCTTCTTCTCACGTATAGCTCTTTCTTATTTCAATGATAATATGAACTGATGTTCAATTATTTGTGATCGCATGTTGAATGTCTATGAGTTGACTAAAAGCTCTTTATGAAGATTGGGAGAGTGATATCTAAAACTCAAGTCCCCATTTACCCGCTACAAATGCCTTTTTGTGATTGAAGGGGAACTGAAACCTCTTGAAATGTGTACATTGTATCCAACATGCATTTCCTTTCACATATTAGGAAATGAAATATTCATCCAGTGAAAGCAGTTCTAAAGCTGTCCCCGAAACATGAACATACTGTGAATTGCTTGATGTTGCAGATGCCATCCACGATAACTTGGATTGTTCTTTTAGCAGAAATATTTAATGCTTGCATAATTCATTTCTGGGGACAGGAATATCATTAATCCAGATGTTGTGAAGAATCATGAACAGCAGATAATTAAATCCTATGGTTTCCTACCTTTGGAGCAAGAGGTAGAGATAAAGGTTCACCAGGGTCCAAACGTAGAGACTTAGAGGGAATGTTGTCTCAATCGACAATAGTGCTGTGTTTTACTTTCCATTAGATGTTGCAACATATTTTAAATCCCTAAAGGAAGTTTCCCTTGGAAACTCTCACAGCACTCGCCATGATATGTAGGACAAAATGGGAATTCATACAAAATCCAAAAGGAACTCTTTGAATTCAGAATCAATCCCTGACACAGCTGATCAATTTGCGCAATCATGACAACGTGTTGAATTCTGATTCTGGAAAGGAATGGGACCACAAGGTAAATGTATGGGGGGAAAGAACTGCAGATGCTGGTTTAAATTGATGGTATGCACAAAATGATGCAGTAACTCAACGGGCCAAGCAGCATCTCTGGAGAGAAGGAATGGGTGATGTTTCGGGTCGAGACCCTTCTTCAGGCTGTATGGACAGATTGTGAATTCAGTGAACAAAAATCCATATATTAAGGTGGAAGGCACCCTACAGGCTGCATAACTATTCTTCAGATATTTACAACCACTGAATACTTTTTGCCTCACTAGTAAAGCTGGCTCCTGTCACCCCATGCAAAATAATAGTAAGATTAAATGAGAACTTACCAGCTTGAAGTTTGATCTTTATTTTATGAGGAGTTACGATGAGGGATTATGTGAAGACCCCGCCAGCACGCATGCACGGCATTCTTCAAAGCAGTGGTGTAAAATGGCAGATACCAAAGTTGACTAACATAGTAAGATAAGAGAGAACTTCATATACCAGTTGACCTTTATAATAGAGGGTTTGGGAGCGGAGGGCACGTAATCCCTCATCGTAACTCCTCATAAAATAAAGATCAAACTTCAAACTGGTAAGTTCTCATTTAATCTTACTACTTTACTTCGGAGTCACATGAGTGACTACGTGAAGATTTCAAAGCTCTGTGATTTCATGCCCTGGAACGAGTCCATGCTCACACACTGCCAAGCTATGATGTAATGCATTTCAGACATGAAACTGTGCTGAAAAACAAAAAGGTATTTATTTCAGATCTAAAATAATAATGCCCCTACATTGGGTAATCATGAAACTTAAAATTTTTCCTGCAAATGTCTTGGGAGTGGACACAGGTTTATTATAGAAGCACTGAAAAGTCCGTTCATTGCTCCAACCCGTTGTTGAAAGGATGTGGTCCATTGGAACTTCCATCATCCTTGCCCCCGATGTGGATGCAGCCCTGGTGGAGTGAGATTTGAAAACATTACTATCCACCCCCGCTGCACACAATACCACCCTTAACCATCTGGAAATGGTTTGTACTGTGACCTTATGGTGAGGGCGTTTGTGGCTAATACATAAAGCCCTCTCCATGCTCCTGACACTCTTGGTGACCTCTATATATCGTAATATATATGTCATGATGCAGAGCCGACAATCTGCAGGATAGGCCAGAAATTCTAATTTTTTGGCCAGTGGATCCGGGCTGTTTAAGTAACCCCTGTATAAGGAAAGTTATCTTGTCTTTTTTAATGTACATGGCGTCCATACTTAATTTATGTAGGGACTGGACCCGTTGTGCTGTTACAAGTTCCATTAACATAACCATTTTATAGGTTAATTTATCCAGTGACAGTCCCGATATATGTGTCCATCCTCGAAGCATAGTCAGTACTATGCTTATGTCCCATATATGGGTGTATCTGGGCCTGGGGGGATCCCACAACCAGGTGATCACACCCTTGCCCCAGGTAATTGGATAGGGCACTATGGGCACAATTAATCCAGAAATGGCCTGTTCAGTATCTGCAAACCAACAGGTTAATTCGGTTATGACACGGATAACTTTCCCCTGTCACAGGGTGTGTCATAAGGCTTGGACGTTTGTTGATCTGAATGCAGGGTTCTGTGGCCATATTTTGTACTACTGGGAACCATGGTTTGGTAGGCCCCTCGGGAACAACCAGGATACCCAAAGCGGTGTCTTGTTTGATTTGTTGTAAGACCCGACTGATGAGGCAGAAGGGGGGAAAAGCATAGAAAAACAAATCCCCCCAATATTGTGAGAAAGCGTCCATCGCTACTGCCCCATGGTCTGGTTCTCAAGCAACATATGTTGGTAGTTGGTGATTTAATCTGGATGCAAAAAGGTCGATATCTGGTGTCCCATACCGTTCTCTAATATCAGCAAACACTTTCCGATCCAACATCCATTCGGTGTTGTCGCTGAATTTGCGTGACCTGGTGTCTGCTACTGTATTTAGCTTACCTGGAAGGTAAGTGGCTGAGATCCATATATTCCTTTCCAGACACCAGTGCCAGATATTATTAACCAATTTATCACATGATATCGACTTTATTCCACCCTTATGATTAATGTATGCCACCACCGTGGTATTATCAATCTGTAATCTCAAATTGGCAGGGGTGCTGAGGAAGAGGGTTTCTTGGAATGTATGCGGGATAGTTTTCTAAACCAACATGTAGAGGAACCAACGAGAGAGCAGGCTATTCTAGACTGGGTATTGAGTAATGAGGAAGTGTTAGTTAGCAGCCTTGTTGTGCGTGGCCCATTGGGCAAGAGTGACCATAATATGGTTGTTCTTCATTAGAATGGGGAGTGACATTGTTAATTCAGAAACACATGTCCTGAACTTAAAGAAAGGTAACTTTGAGGATATGAGACGTGAATTGGCCAAGATAGACTGGCAATTGATTCTTGAAGGGTTGATGGTGGATATGCAATGGAAAGCATTTAAAGACTGCATGGATGAACTACAACAATTGTTCATCCCAGTGTGGCAAAAGAATAAATCAGGGAAGGTAGTGCTACCGTGGACAACAAGGGAAATCAGGGATCAGAAATCAAAGCAAAATATGAAGCGTACAAATTAGCCAGAGAAAACAGCCTACCAGAGGACTGGGAGAAATTCAGAGTCCAACAGAGGAGGACAAAGGGCTTAATTAGGAAATGGAAATTGGATTATGAAAGAAAACTGGCAGGAAACATAAAAACTGACTGCAAAGGTTTTTATCGATATGTGAAGCGAAAAAGATTAGTTAAAACAAATGTAGGTTCCTTGTAGTCAGAAACAGGTGAATTGATCATGGGGAACAAGGACATGGCAGACCAATTGAATAACTACTTTGGTTCTGTCTTCACTAAGGAATACATAAATAATTTGCCAGACATAGCAGGGGATCGCGGGTCAAATGAGATGGAGGAACAGAGTGAAATCCAGATTAGCCGGAAAGTGGTGTTAGGTAAATTGAATGGATTTGCAAACACACAAGATTATAAAAATAAAGAACCAGGATTATTAGATGAACTGTTTAACAAGCACCCAAATACAGAAAAATTAATAGCTTATATATACAATATTATTTTGGATAGGGAGAATCCAACAACAGAAATATATCGACAAGCATGGGAAAATGAAATAGGTTTATCTATAACGAAAGAAACTCGGGAAGAAAGTTTACAACGTATACATCGTTGTTCGTTAAATGCTAGACATACATTGATACAATTTAAAGTATTATATAGATTACATTATTCGAAAACCAAATTAAATAGAATTTTTCCTAACATTTCTTCTATTTGTGATAAGTGTCAGAATTTAGAAGCCAATTTAACACATAGTTTTGTAACGTGTTCAAAACTTAATTATTATTGGATAGAAATCTTTAGAGTTATCTCTGAAGTTCTTAGAGTTAAACTGGATCCAGATCCAAAGTTAATAATATTAGGAATTCCAGACTCAAAATTGGTATTAACAGTAAATCAAAGAAATTTCTTTGATTACTGTTTGATAATAGGGAAAAAAATAATATTGAAATTTTGGAAGGAAACATTATCCCCCACAATTAAAATGTGGACAGCAGAGATGTCGGAGACGTTGCATTTGGAAAGAATTAGATTTGTCCTAATGGACAAATATGAAATCTTTGAACAGATATGGTCTCCATATATACAATATTTGAGGGGGTAGCTGTTCTTGGCATCACAACTCAATGGGTACCCGACAGGATTTGATGAAAATAATTCATTTTCAAACTGGGATTTGTATACATGTCTCTATTGATATTATCATTTGTAATAGTTTTACTTACAATATATTTTGTTGTTTCTCTTTTATATATATATATAATACTTTTTACTCTTTTAAAAATATATATATATATTAAATAGATATATATTAATTGGGTTTTTTTTCCTTTCTTTTTTTTATATATAATCAAAATCATTATTTAATCATAACCTTTATTGATTTAAAACCTATTCTTTTTTCTTTTTCACTCTATTTCTAAAAAACAGAAGATAATAATAATCAATGTGATATTTGTATAAATACCGTATTTGTAAATTTGTTTTAGCATTGTGAAATGCTTACTTCTAATAAAAATATTATAAAATAAAAAATTGAATGGATTAAAGGCCGATAAATCCCCAGGGCCAGATAGGCTGCATCCCAGGGTACTTAAGGAAGTAGCCCCAGAAATAGTGGATGCCTTAGTGATAATTTTTCAAAACTCTTTAGATTCTGGAGTAGTTCCTGAGGATTGGAGGGTAGCTAATGTAACCCCACTTTTAAAAAAGTAGGGAGAGAGAAAATGGGGAATTACAGACCAGTTAGTCTAACGTTGGTAGTGGGGAAACTGCTAGAGTCAGTTATTAAAGATGGGATAGCAGCGCATTTGGAAAGTGGTGAAATCATTGGACGAAATCAGCATGGATTTACGAAAGGTAAAATCATATCTGACGAATCTTATTGAATTTTTTGAGGATGTAACTAGTAGAGTGGATAAGGGAGAACCAGTGGATGTGTTATATCTGGACTTTCAGAAGGCTTTCGACAAGGTCCCGGACAAGAGATTAGCATACAAACTTAAAGCACACGGTATTGGCGGTACAGTATTGATGTGGATAGAGAACTGGCTGGCAGGCAGGAAGCAAAGAGTAGGAGTGAACGGGTCCTTTTCAGGATGGCAGGCAGTGACTAGTGGGGTGCTGCAAGGCTCAGTGCTGGGACCCCAGCTATTTACAATATATATTAATGATTTGGACGAGGGAATTAAATGGAACATTTCGAAGTTTGCGGATGACACGAAGCTGGGGGCAGTGTTAGCTGTGATGAGGATGCTAGGAGGCTGCAAGGTGACTTGGATAGGCTGGGTGAGTGGGCAAATGCATGGCAGATGCCGTATAATGTGGATAAATGTGAGGTTATCCACTTTGGTGGCAAAAACAGGAATGTAGACTATTATTTGAATTGTGACTGATTAGGAAAAGGGGAGATGCAACAAGACCTGGGTGTCATGGTACACCAGTCATTGAAAGTAGGCATGCAGGTGCATGTGAAGAAACTGATGCAGGCTGTGAAGAAAGCGAATGGTATGTTGGCATTCATAGCATAAGGAGTTGAGTACAAGAGCAAGGTTCTATTGCAATTGCACAGGGTCTTGGTGAGGCCACACCTGGAGTATTGCATACAGTTTTGGTCTCCTAATCTGAGGAAGGACATTGTTGCCATAGAGGGAGTACGAAGAAGGTTCACCAGACTGATTCCTGGGATGGCAGGACTTCCATATGAGGAAAGACTGGATAGACTTGGCTTGTAGTCACTGGAATTTAGAAGATTGAGGGGGGATCTCATAGAGACTTACAAAATTCTTAAGGGGTTGGACAGGCTAGATGCAGGAAGATTTTTCCCGATGTTGGGGAAGTCCAGGACAAGGGGTCACTGTTTAAGGATAAGGGTGAAGTCTTTTAGGACCGAGATGAGAAAATAATTTTTCACACGGAGAGTGGTGAATCTGTGGAATTCTCTACCACAGAAGGTATTTGAGGCCAGTTAGTTGGCTATATTTAAGAGGGAGTTAGATATGGCCCTTGTGGCTAATGGGATCAGGAGGTATGGAGAGAAGGCAGGTACAGAATACTGAGTTGGATGATCAGCCATGATCATATTGAATGGCGGTGCAGGCTTGAAGGGCTGAATGGCCTTCTCCTGCACCTATTTTCTATGTTTCTATGTTTCTATGTAATCGTATATGCAAATAGTGCATGTCTGAGCAGTAGGCCTGGAGTCCATGAAATGTTCCCAGCATTTCTAGATAAATAATCCCTAGTTCTCCAAACAGGGTTAATTCTTGTGCACTCCATCTGCCACCACAACCAGAGGTGGTATTAGTTGCTCCCCAACCTTTTACACTGGCATCAGTCTGTAAAGTAACCATGGGATTCATAATAGTGATGGGGTTAGAACAATGCTGAATATTGTCTATCCACCAATTTAACTCTAATTTAGCTTCCATAGGCCTATCAAAATGGCCTGCATGGGTTTTAAGAGCTAATATTTTCACTCTTTGTAGTTTTTGGTAATGGAGTGGTCCAAATTTTACTGCTGGAAATGTAGCCACTAGTTTCCCAATCACTCTGGTTACTTGCCGAATGGATGGTTTTCTGATGCTAGTGAGGCTTTGACATGCTTCCGTCAAGTCTGCCACTTTGTTTGGTGGCAAGGTGATAGATATTTGAACAGAATCGAAAGTGAACCCCAAATAATCCATGGTAGTGGAGGGTCTCATTTTTGATTTATCTGGATGAATGATAAATCCCAGCATTTGAAAAAGATGCTTTGTGGCGGATACTGCCAATGTAGCCAACTCTAAATTTTCCCCTACAATGAGAATATCATCAAGGTAGGCCATAACAATATGGTTTTGTTTCCTCAAATGTGCCAAAGCTGGTTTTAACAATTTGGTAAACAGCCTGGGTGCCGATGATAACCCGTTGGGTAAGGCCTTATACTGCCAAAGCTGTCCCATCCAGACAGATTTCAGATATTTCCGATGATCCTTGTGTATTGGTACTGAATAGTATGCATCTTTTAGGTTGATGCAAGCCATGTAGTACCTGTTGGAGATTAGCTGTTTGGCTGTGACAAATGTGTCCATTTTGAAATGGGCATACTGAACCGAAGTATTCAGTTTGGTCAAATCTATAATTATGCGGCATCCGCCGTCTTTTTTGTTTTTGGTAAAAATGTTTGATACGAACTCATGAAATTTTCTGTTTGTCTTCTCAATTACCCCTTTTGTGTTTAATCTTAAAAGTTCAGCATGGCCTTCTGTCCTTTCTTTTTGTGAAAGTATAAACTTCCAGCTAGGTGTATGCTGAACTGGGATGGGGAGTTCGTAAACAAATTCAATTTTATATCCCTGAATATTTTCCAGTATGTAAGGATCAGAGGTAAACGTGCTCCACACATGACGAAACAAGTGCAACCGTCCCCCAACCCGTGATGAGTACACATGCTATGTTTTCGAGGCACCCAGATCCACCTACCTCCATGGTTACCGGCGGTGCTGTGTTGGTTGTCTCTGTTGCTTCTTGTTCTGTTGTGTTGCTGCGTTGTGGGGTTGACGCATTTTCCAAGAAGGCCGGGCTGGGCCATTGTCTAAAAAAGACCGTTGTGCAGGTGGGCCGGCCTTCGAGCTTTCACCACCAGATGGTCTCTCGTTGTAGCGGTGCCTGGTGGTTGTGTAGGGGTGCTGCCGCCGCTGATATGGGATTTTGGAGGTGGTTGGCACCTTTATCTTGCCGATTGCCTTAGCCTCCTCATCCAGGTCTTTAACCTGCTTAGGGAGGTTGTCCCCAAACAGCAATGTAGGCGGCTGTGCACTGCTAGGCCTGCATAATCCCGCAAATTTGGGATTGAGTGCAGGTTTTATGATGCTCTTCCTGTAGCTGTTGATTTCAAACAGTGTAGTGCACAGGAGTGCTAGAGTGTCTTGCAGATCTCCAGGCATCTCAACCCCATCAACATTTCTGGCTATTGCTGTAATCCCAGCAGCTAGCAGTTTGAGGATTCTTTGGAGTTTCACCTCCTGGCTCCTTATGGTCGGGCTCATGTTGCCCCAAATGGGGTTGTTGACAGCAGGTACATTAAGAGAAATACAATTCTCTGGCGCAGGTATTTTTCTGCCGTGGTGTTAATTGCTTGTTCCTGCAGCGGGTTTGTTGCCATGTAATTAATACTGGCAGCCAGTTTGGGATGCAATGGCAGACCTTTTTGGGTAGGCATAGCAAATTTGTTAACCATACCCAATAGTTCTTCTTGTGGCACCCCTAACACAGGTGAGTCTTCAGCCATGTCCCCTTCTTCAGGGTCAGCCCAGTTCTGACCCCCAATGGTCCCCTGTGAAGAGGGTGAGACATTTGGCAGTCCTTGGTAGGAAGCTGCCGTGGGTCTGCGAAGAGACCCACTGTGACTCTGCCCCTGCATAAACAGATCACGCTGGAAAGATGTGGGAAAGACGCCCGCCGTCGCTATCCGCAAATGGGGTGTCCTCAGGTCCGGACCCAGCCAAGTCTACGGACCTGTCCTACTTCCGGGTGCTTTTGCCGCCGGACCGCGGCGCACCTGCGGTCTGTTGTGGCGAGAAGTCGGGAGCTGCTAGCAGCACCTGCAACTCTGGAGGCTCGGCACGCTGCTGGCTGGTTTCCACAGCAGCGATTTTTACTGCTGTTCTCCTCGATTTCCTGGACTTCATGCTGTTCTTCTTGGCTGTGAAAATACACACACAGAGTCTTTTCCAGAATGGTAAGTACTTACCTCTGGTTGTTTTTTTAACTTACGCTGGAGGAGCGACGCTTCCTCCCGACTGTCGCTTCCGCAACGCGTTCGACGATATGTCGCGCATGCATGCTGGCGGGGTATTCATGTAGTCACTCACATGACTCCGAAGTAAAATCTGCTTTGTACAGTTTCAATTCAATTTAATGTCAATCCCATCACTCAAGGCATCTTTCCCAAATAAAAAGACCATTTGTTCACCTTGTGATCACTCTCATTCCTTCTAATCTATTTGCATAATTTCGCTATCTTTATGAGGGTGAATATTCTTATTGTACATTTATTGGTTAGTCTTACTGGCTATTTATGAATAAAGATGCGTCCGATCCTTGTGAAATGGTGCACAAATGAGCCATTTTAGTTTTATTTTGATGGAGTTTTTGGAACTTTAATGTTATATGAAGCATTCAGGATCCAGCCACTGTCACCAAAGTAATTTGTAATGTAGCTAGTTAAACTATTAGGTTTATCTTGGTTTATCAGTCTCTCAACACGAAAGCTTAAACGGCAGAAACCCCAAAAGCTTTTTTTTGATATTGTTTCTTCAATATCTTAGATTTGATTGATATGCCCATCCATACATCTGTGCACAAATCAAAGACCAACCATGGCTGAAAGAGCTTAGGTTAATGTGCAGATGGAGCATGTTGTCAGAAATAGAATCATCAATTTGTGCTCCCATTATCCTGGCAGCAGCTTTCATCCTTAGCCCTGCCAATTCTGGATTTGGCAAGAAACACAGGATGAAATTTGACTGTTGGGAGACTTGTAGGTCAAAGGTTAGCCTACAGACATCAGTGTCCATTTTGTGAGCATGTTCAGTTTCCATTACGCATCCTGTGTAATTAAACTAATCAGGTTATAATCTGAATTAGTGGCCTATGACTAATTGGTCACATTACCACCAAGGCCAACACTGGCCTTGTTATTTTATCAATCTGTAATGTCATAGTATTGGTTTCATCGGACTGGATCAAGATACAATTTTAGGAAGGGACCAACGAAGGTTAATAAATACTTTGTTGCTTACTGTATTATATGGGGTAGAGCTTAATGTTAATGCTTATATATAAAAGATCAGCTTTAACAAAGAGCTGGTTGAGCACACATCCAAGGTGCTATGCGGGAAGCAAATCAGGCAGCAAAAGCTATAATTTCAAGGGCACATTTTACATTTTCACATGCTGTGCATTCTAACTCAAAATGGTGATAAGCATGCAGAGTGTCATTTTGTTTTACCTGCTGGGGAAAAACAGGTTATCCAAGTAAATGTTATCATGAAAAACTAAAACTGGTCACAGGGCAATGAGCTTAATCATATGGTTATTTACAAACAAAGAAAATCCCACCGTACATCAAGTGCAATGTGAAGATTTTCACATAAAAATCATTATTAGTAATCAATTTGTAAAATAAAAAGTATTTCCCTTTCAGACTACAACAATTATTTATATTTACCAGGAATAATGTTGTAATGAAATTGCTTTGATAACAACTTCACCCATTGCGAGCACGTAACAGAAGGAGATCAATTTGCATTTGATCGGCACAGTGGCGCAGAGGTAGAGTTGCTGTCTTACAGCACCAGACACCCGAGGTCGATCCTGACTACGGGTGCTGCCTGAATGGAGTTTGTACATTCTCCCTGTGACCACGTGGGTCTTCTCCATGTGTTCCGATTTCCACCCACATACCAAAGATGTGCAGAGTTGTTGGTTAATTGGCTTCTGTAAATTGTCCCTAGTGTGTAGGGTAGGACTAGTTTATGGGTGATTGCTGGTCTGCAAGGATTTAATGGACTGAAGGGCCTGTTTCCATGCTGTATCTCTAAACAAAACTAAATTGCATTTCCTAGAATCTTAAAAAGCCAGAAGCACAAAATCGGAAAGTTCTACCTCATTGTGCTCTTCAGACAAATGCAGGTGATGATACACTATATACCATGGAGAGGTGGGATAAAAAGATGTAGAAGGAAACCATGACTTTAAATGAATTGTTGTTAATCCAGCTGCCAGCATAAATTACATCCAAGCAGAAACCCAGGCAGACAATAGACACAAGGAAACGGTGATGCTGGTTTGCAAAAAAGTGCTGGAGTAACCCAGCGGGTCAGGCAACATCACTACAGGACATGGAAGGTGATGTTTCCGTTTGGCGCCTTCGTCAGGTGTTGTTTGACCAATTGAGTTACTCCAGCACCTTGTGTGTTTCCATCCCTGATGGTATTACTTTTCATTTCTCGCAAATAGCCCATTTTGCCAGATGACAAGATAAACATGGATGTCCATGACCTGTCCCTGACCTGTCCCTGTTCATCTGGAGGATTAGAGAGGAAAGAGTAGGAGTGAGAGCCCCGTCTTAATTCTTCCAGGATTTGGCAGTTGAGAAAAGAGAGCAAAGGAGAAAATGAATCAACTCCTTCATTCCTTCAGCCACTTGACAAACCGCAGAGCATGTTGGATGAGCTACGAAAATGAGCGGCTTGTAACTTCAGAAAATCAGCGATGCCATGAAGCTGAATGACTTTGTATTGGAGCTGGCTTGCTGTCAGAGCAAACTGATTAAATTCTCCAGGTCACAGCAAAACGCATCAGTCTTTCAATGAGTGCACCTGATGACCTGTGGCACAGCACCAGCCTCCTGTGGCTGTTTGAAATGAAACAGTACCATAATGGTTAAGTACACTCATGACTTCCACACTGATAAATGGAGCAGCATTGACAGATGCATATTCTCGTTAAATATCTGGCATTTCTGCCTTATTGCCTCTTTTGAGTAGTGAATTCCATTACTACATTGCTCATCAGGGATCTACGTTATTTGAATATTCTTTTGGTAGGAATATTTTTTTGTGCAGTGCATCCTTCTTCAATACTACCTCTTTTCTCTTTCAACCATCATCTCCTCCATGATAATAACCATTACACATTTTCCTTTTAGAAATTCAATTTCCAAACTCCTGTGAAGGTCTTGCTGTATCCCTTTGATCTCAGTTCTATGGGCAGTTAGGAATACGTTTAGTGCTGTCAAAGCTCAAAGCAAAGCAACCTGCTGAAAAGTTGCATTTATTAGTATTCAGACTTTGAGCTTTAATCCAATTACAAAGCTGTTGATTCTGCCAAATAAAGTATAGCTATTGCCCATTCCAACAGGTATCTTGCAGCTTCAGAAATTGTCTGACCAGGCCCACTTGTCCTTTTTTATACATGAAACCATGGGTCGTGGCAGCAAAGAATTCCATATTCTATCACTATCTGCTTAAAGATCAAGTTTCAAAGCCCTCCTCTTTTTGTTAATGTTAGGATGAATGTATTATAGATTGTTATAAATTATATTTTACTTGTTCTTGTAATCTTGATTACTATACGAATGAAAGAAAAGTCATACTCAATGCTAAGTGATAGAGATTGAACCTTGATTCCCTCCACTGATGCTGCTGGGCCTGCTGAGTTCCTCCAGCACTTTGTTGTTTGCTCAGGATTCAGGCATCTACCGCTTCTCATGTTTCCATTGTCTTTGCTCCTGCACTCTTTCTATTCAAGTTATTTTCTGCTTATCAACTTCCAAAGTAATTTTTAATTGGTTTTCTAGTTCTCAATTGAAATCATATTTGTAGATCAGACAGTATTAGTTGACGTGATCCATGTCATGTTTTACGGCATACCGCTGTATACTCAAACAATCATCTGGTTGAGTGTCTCATATTATTTAGTCTCTTAAGGGCCTGTCCCACTTGGCCGTTATTACGCGACAGGCCGGTAGCGACTGCCGCGCCACAGTCGCGCGCATCATTATGCGTCCGCGCAGCTGTCTGGAGCAGGTGACGTCATCAGAAGATAGACACAAAATGCAGGAGTAATTCAGCGAGACCAGCAGCATCTCTGGAGAGTAGCAATGGGTGATGTTTCGGGTTGAGACTCTTCTTCTGTCTGAAGAAGGGTCTCGACCCGAAACGTCACCCATTGCTACTCTCCAGAGATGCTGCTGGTCTCGCTGAATTACTCCTGCATTTTGTGTCGATCTCCAATCGTCTTGGCCCTGCTCTGGGAGTAGGAGTGCGGACGGATCGGAATCCGCAATGGCCGTGAGCCCCAGGCCGAGCTCGGCGATCACTTGCCTGGTTCTGCTGCTGTTAGAGGTGATACGTTGTGCCGCGGATGCCAGGGAGCCAGGGTGTCCCACTTGGCCATCATTTAGGTGACAGGCCGGTGGTGCGCAAAGATTTAGTGCAGAATGAAATCCTGGAGCGCTGCGCGATAACTCACGCAACTCCACACTCCTCCATGCCACTCCATGCGCCTGTCCCGCTCTACCCACATGCTACCCACATGCTACCCACACACTACCAGGTTGTGTAAATGGCACGCAAATGACGGCCAAGTGGGACAGGCCCTTTAGGCCAGCCTCTAGTTATATCTGTTGCTGAGTTTGTGACCCACTTGCTATCCAGGCCCAACTACAACACAAACGCAAAGTTAAAAAAACATATTACGACCAAACCAGCTGCCCCCTCTTGCCTTTGTCTCCCAGACAAACGGTCCACCTACAAACACAAAAATGGTGACCGCATAGGCGCAGTGGAAGAAATCTGCCTTGAGTCACGTTCATATTTAGTCCATTCCAAAGGAGGAATTTACAGGCGCAATATAAAACATGTCCTGCTGGTGAGCGAACCAAGACCATCTCCGCAGTTCTCATATCCATGTCCATGTTCGATGTGGCCCTTGTGGCTAAGGGGATTAGGGGGTATGGAGAGAAGGCAGGTATGGGACACTGAGTTGGATGATCAGCCATGATCATATTGAATGGCGGTGCAGGCTCGAAGGAACGAATGGCCTACTCCTGCATCTAGTTTCTATGTTTCTATATGGCTACGTCAGCGTTCCGAAATTTGTGCCAAAGACTAATGGAGAGACTGTGGGTTCAAATCGTAATGGCTCTCCAATGGTCAAAGAGAAGCTGGTATTATTGGCGATTTCACCTATTAAACCACCAGTGATGTCACTTGTGAAGTCTCCTCCTAAGTCTGTTGAACCACCACCAGATATGATGTCACCCACCCCTCCAGCAGAGGGCCTGTACCGTACGTGTATAGGACGGGTTTGTCGGTCTAACCCTAAACACAAAGTCTGCGTTAAATACTGCTTATAAGCTTCCATTACTTAGGCCACATTGTATCAAATTTGATATTTGGATTTGTAATAAAACATTTGAAGTGCTACATCAGGAAATGTGTGATAGCATTCAATTCCATGATGTCTGCAATGTTAAGATCAACCAGATTAGAATTAGATCTAGATTTTACTTCGGAGTCACGTGAGTGATTCCATGAAGAAGCCCTGCCAGTGCGCATGCACATCATTACGTCAGACGCATGGCGCACCGACGGGCTGGAGAGCGCAGCTCCACCAGCGGTAAGTTATAAACCAGCAGGTAAGTGATTTAAAACTTTCTGCAGTTTACTTGGCTTCCGTAAGGCTGGTTACAGGAACCAGCAGGAGCGACCTAGAAATGGAAAAATTAACACAAAAGGCTCCTGCCGTTAAAAGTAAAAAACTTACCCGTGGGAACGCGGTTAGCGAGTGTATGCCAGTTTCATAGACGTCGGCTCCAAAGACGCTGACTGCAGAGCCGGTGGCAGTTCAGCAAATAGCAGCAACTCCGGTGCTTCAGAGCACTGTGGCCACTCCTGTCGGGAGGAAGGCCAAGAGAAAAACGGCCAGACCTGTCGACTCTGATGAGTCAGGCCAGGTGGACTCCCCACCTTCCAATAAAAAGGTTTGGGGACATCTTGACAAGATGGAACACCTAATAGAACAAATGCTCAACCATGAGGGGTTCCAGTCGGGGTTGCATACCCCCAGGGTTCCCCAACAGATCTCAGGAGCAACCTCAAGCAGAGGTCCATATGGCAAGGAGTAGTACAGGCATGAACTACAATATGCCTACGAGTATGAATGGGAACCCATAACAGCAGCACCTTTTCAAGGGCTGCATGATACCTCCCTTGAGCATGACTCGGGAGAGCCAGGGCAGTATGAATCTGACCCTGAAGTTGGTGTCACTGCAGAAGAGCATGCACCAAAGCACATGAGCTATGCTCCAGGTGTGCCGGATGTGGTCAGCAATTTTGCCATACCGGCGGGAACTGGTGAAGTGATGGATGAAAATCTGGCCAACAATATTAACTATATGGCCTCTCACCAGCTCCAAAACTCCATAATGGAGGAAACTTCCCTACGATATCAAACACCTATTAACTGTGTGCCGCTCAAAACGCCCACCATGAACTCGGCCATCTGGGGGAAAATGAGCGCATCCATGCGGGGGCAGTAATTGAGGTTTCAGCAAGTACACAAATTGGTGGGTGCAGGAATAATGGCATTTGGGCAAATGGTGCAAGGGGCACCGCTATCACGTACACAGCAGGACATGCTGGCCCTGCTGTGCAATGCTCATTTTGAGCTTAATTGTATACGGAAGATAGCCATCAAACCAACCCTCAATCCACGCTTTGTGGCATTGTGCAGATCCTCTAATGTCCAGACACCCAACTTGCTATTTGGGGAGGATTTGGCGAAGCAAGTAAAGGAACTGGATGAGGAGGCGAAAACAATTGGCCTCATCAAAGCTTATCCCGGGGGCAGGATGCCGCCTTGCAAGCCATATCCCTTCAGGCGAGCTACAGATGCTGGAACAGGTCAAGGACCGAACCGGGGGTTTCCAGCTACACACCGCTGGCACGCACCATTGCACACCCCCAGCATGGCCAGGGGACTGAGGAATCCAAGAGCAACCATGAAAGTACGAGTAACTGGTCTAGTCCAGGATATATCCTCTGGGGATCACCCACCGGTCGGGGGTAGGTTGCAATTGATCGATGATGAATGGTGCTGCATAACATCAGATCTATTCATACTGGACAGAATCCGGGTGTCTCAAATCGAGTTTATTTCATGAGTACATCCACCCGTACAAAATACATCTAGTCGGGTATTGTTTTTCTCAAGACCAGAAACTCTGCAGGTGAATGATAAAATTGGGATTTTATTTCTAAAAGGGGTAATTGAAAGGACGGCATATCAGCCTCAACAATTTGTGTCCAATATATTCCCCAGGCAAAAGAAGGATGGTGGGTGTCGAGTCATTCTGGACCTAACCTGACTTAACTCTTATGTCCAGTATAGACATTTTAAAATGGAAACTTTCAGTACTGCGAAGCAACTGGTATCAAAAGGTTGTTATATGGCAACCATAGATCTGAAAGATGCATATTATTCAGTACCAATTCATCACCAGTACCGTAGATACTTGAAATTTAGTTGGATGGGACAGCTGAGGCAATTTAAAGCTTTGCTCAATGGGTTAACCTCAGCCCCTAGGTTATTTACAAAATTGTTGAAACCAGTATTAGGGCTACTCTGCGCCCAGAATCACATTGTGATGGCATACTTGGATGATGTTTTGATTATAGGCAAAACTCAGGAGGCAGCTGAGGAATCGGTTTCAGTGACCAAACACCTGTTTGAGAGGTTAGGTTTCCTCATCCATCCAACTAAATCCAAATTAGTACCATCTAGAATGATTGACTATTTGGGGTTTGTCATTGATTCAACTAACATGTCAGTGACTTTGCCTACGGCCAAAACTGTCAAAATAATGGAGGCCTGTAGCAATCTGGTAGAGGAACAACAACCATCCATCCGGCGAGTAGCCCGTGTTATTGGTAAATTTGTGGCGGCTTTCCCCGGAGTGCAGTTCGGACCTCTGCACTATCAGAATGTGCAATGAGCTAAAGAACAAGCACTGATAGAACATGCAGGTCAATTCAATAGACCAATACAGTTGCCAGGCAAAGCTATCGCCGAGTTCCAATGGTGGATAATTAATGTCTCACAATGTACTAGAGACATTCTGGCTCAACAACCCTAAGTTATTTTACAAACTGATGTGAGTGCTTCGGGATAGGGAGTCACTGATACTGAGTCTTGCTGTGGCGGCAGATGGAGTGTGCAAGGGGCATTAATCCTGCAGAGGCATGGGATTCTAACTACTTAGAATTGCTGGGTGCATTCTATGGTCTAAAAGCATATTGTTCAACAATGAATGATTTACATGTTCAGCTCCAGATTGACAATACCACAGCTGTTGCATATATCAATCACATGGGAGGAATTAGGTCAGTATCATGTGATAATCTGGCTAACCTAATTTGGAACTGGTGCATTACGAGAAACATCTGGGACTCAGCTAGCTACCTACCAGGTAGAGATAACGTTGTGGCGGACACCAGGTCACGCAAATTTATTGACAACACAGAATGGATGCTGAATCCAAAAGTTTTCAAAATGATTGTCAGCCAGTATGGATTGCCAGATATAGATCTGTTGCATCCAGGTTAAAGCACCAGTTACCTAAATATGCCTCATGGGAACCAGATCCAGAGGCAGTAGCAGTGGATGCATTCTCGCTACATTGGGAACATACGTTCTTTTACGCTTTTCCCCCATTCTGCCTCATCAGTCAATGTCTCACCAAAATAGAGCGGGACTCTGCTTCAGGCGTTTTGGTAGTTCCTGACTGGCCCACACAGCCATGGTTCCCATTGGTCCTGAGACTGCTGACACAGCCATTCATGACTATCCCCAAATGTAGCAACTTGTTGGTTCACCCTGTGACACTGCAAGCATACCGGATGTATTGGAGTTCCTTGCTACATTGCATTTTGATGAGCAATTGAGCTATGGTGCCATTAATAGTGCTTGGAGTGCTTTGTCCTTCTATTTAGGGCAAGGGCCAGGACAACATTCAATCGGATCTCACCCATTAGTGTCCCGATTCATGAGAGGTATTTTTAACAAAAACCGTCTCAGGCCTAGATATACGGAAATCTGGGATGTGAGCATAGTTCTCACACTGCTTCGGCAATGGGCTCCAATTACATCTCTGTCTTTTCAGAAGTTAACGCTCAAAGTGGTCATGCTCATGGCGCTAGTGTCAACGCAACGGTTCCCGACATTGCAAAAGCTATGACTGGACAGCATGCTTTCTTCTGTAGATAATATTACGTTTTATGTATATGATTTAATCAAACAAAGCAGGCCAGGGATGTCTGGAACCAAAATAAGCTTTAAAGCATACTCCATTGACCTGAGGCTATGTGTAGTTACGCACCTGAGTCAATATATCAAGGTCACAAAGAGTCTCAGAGGCTCTGAAACAGCGATGTTCATCAGCAACAAAAAAACTCAGAAAAAGGTGGCAGTACAAACTATTTCTAGGTGGCTGAAACAGGTTTTGGATTGTGCTGGAGTAGACACTGATGTGTTTAAATCTCACTCCACCAGGGCAGCATCAACATTCGCAATGAAGGCACAGGACGTGCCTTTAGACCAAATCCTCGGGGCCGCAGGATGGTCTAATGAAGGAACTGTCCTCGCAGTGGAAGGATTTGGGCATGCTGTCTTGGATTCTGTTTGAGTTTTCATTTGTAATTTCCCCCTGGGAGAGAGGGGTTATTACTGTTCTTTTATTATTAAAAATGTTCATTGTATAATTTAAACAATGTTCAATACATTATTTGTTTGTCCTGTGTCAACCGAAGCAGTGTGTCATATGGAACTGGATCTATGGCATGAAATCACAAAGCTTTGAAATCTTCACGGAATCACTCACATGACTCCGAAGTAAAATAGTAAGATTAAATGAGAACTTACCAGTTTGAAGTTTGATCTTTATTTTATGAGGAGTTATGGTGAGCGATTACGTGTCCTCCGCTCCCGGCCCTCATAATCGCAAAGATCATCTGGTTGTTCTAGTCTTCTGAGTCTTACTATATCAGTTGTGACTGTAGTTACTATGATTTCAAGCTGCTGCTTTGAAGATTGACGCGCATGCGCACTGGCGGGGCTTCTTTACGCAATCGCTCACCGTACTCCTCATAAAATAAAGATCAAACTTCGAACTGGTAAGTTCTCATTTAATCTTACTATTGATTAGGATAGTGGTTTAGGAATTGTGATATATATTTTAGTGTAGTTGTGGGCAGTTGAGCAAATGGGCACACAGTTTTCAGATAAAATATATTTTCCTGGGTGCACCTGTCCAAGTGAATGGAATAAAGTCAAAACACGTAATTTGTTGATGTGCAGACTCCAAATAAAGTACTTTTCTTTATTAGTTTAAATGGAGAAAAATTGTGAATGTTTCTTCACACAATGCCCCATAAATCTTCCAATATTTTACTGCTTTGAAGTGATCCAGTCTACTTGGTACAGACTAAAGAAAATCTCACCTCCAAGTATAATATGAGTAGGTATGATTTAAATGAGACAAGGTGGGTGAGAGACTGTTGATAATTGAATACATCCAAATGCATTGGGAAATTGCAGTCAAACAAAAAGGATTCATGGCTTTATCATTAAGCTTCTCTTTCTAAGTAGGGATACAATAATAGACATATAAAAAGCTTTGGTTAGGTTTTGCGTAGTTTACACAAAATTTCAATCATTCCACCTCATTAAGAGCATGACGCCAATAGTAGGTGTAAAGAATAGCAATGAAAATGATACATTATGTTATGACATAGAGTTATGGAGATGAATTAGTCCTTTGTGTTTGGACATCCTGATAGTGGTTATGGTGTAAAAATAATTAATAAAGGCTCTCAAAATTAAATTGCGTGCTTAAATATGCTACTGTAATTTTTGCTCTTGTAACAATGTGTTGTATTTCAATTAATACTATTTGGTAATCAGGTTTTGAAATTACTCTCAAGAATGCTCTGAACTGTTCCACCAAATATCTCTCTCCACTATTTTAACAATAAACTATTTGCTTTAAACAATGAATTTACTCCATATTTTTACCATGAATAAACCTGTAAAGGATTTCAACAAATACAGCAGATGAGGAAAAGTTACTACCTCTGATGAGAGAATCAATAACTGAAGAATTATAGATTAAAACTCAAGAGTGTATTTTTCATTGAAAATTATTGAGATCTAGGATGCTCCACCAGAAAAGATTCTGCAACCTGTTTATGCAAGTAGTTTTTAAATGAAGTAATGTAATAACCTTTATTGTGATAACCTTTGTTACAACAATACAGAGATTGAAACAGAGACTTGCTCTTGACCTGGGTTGCAACCATCTTTATTTGTCCCCTGTTAGCATCCCCTGTTACTCCACCATACAGCAAACCAAGAAGATAAGCACATGGACAGTGCTCAGTACACAAGTGGGATTAGTGTTTGACTATGAGGAGTTGAGAGGGTTTAGGGCAATATGCGAGAGTATGGTTAACCATGAACATTAATTCTATTTGCCATCACAAAGAGAACACAGTGCTGCATAGTGGCACAGCTGGTGGAGTTCCTGCCTTATAGCACCAGAGACCCGGGTTCGATCATGACTACAGGTGCTGTCTGTATGGATTTTCTGTTTTCTCGCTGTGACCAGGTGGGTTTTCTCCAAGTGCTCTGGCTTCCTCCCACACTCCAAAGACGTACAGGTTTGTAGGTTAATTGGCTTTGGTAAAATTGTAAATTGCCCCTCGTGTGAAGGATAGTGCTAGTGTATGGGGAGATCATTGGTCGACGCAGACTTGGTGGGCCAAAGGGCCTGTTTATGCGCCGTATCTCTAAAAAAAAACACATCAAAGGCTTCCATCTATACAGTGGCACCATGAATCTATATCAGAGAAGCACAGAACACAGGGATTAGATTCAGGTCTTTAGCACTTGTTACATACAAGTGGGACATGTATAACCATATAACCATATAACTATATAACCATATAACAATTACAGCATGGAAACAGGTCCTCTCGGCCCTTCCAGTCCGTGCCGACCATTTATTTTCCCCATGTCCCATCTACCTGCACTCAGACCATACCCCTCCATTCCCTTCCCGTCCATATCCACTTTACTTTTAAATGTTAAAATCGATCCTGCCTCCACCACTTCTGCAGGAAGATCATTCCACACAGCCACCACTCTCTGAGTAAAGAAGTTCCCCCCTCATGTTACCCCTAAACTTCTGCCCCTTAACTCTCATGTCATGCCCTCTTGTTTGAATCTTCCCTACCCTCAATGGGAAAAGCTTATCCACGTCAACTGTCTATCCGTTTCATCATTTTAAAGACCTCAATCAAGTCCCCCCCTTAACCTTCTGCGCTCCAAAGAATAAAGACCTAACTGTAGAACTAGGACCCATCCTATGATATACGATAGTGTTTGAATGTGGAAATGATTTAAAGTGACCCACTCATTGAACAGTGTTCTTCAAGTATTGGTTTGCGCCACCTCCTGGTACTCTTTCAAGAAACCATTAAACGCATTGCTGAAAAAAAGCTGATCATGAAAAGAGAATGACTGTAGGGATGACCACGAGGATTGTTTCCAGGGGTTCCGAAAAAAACATTGGGAGGTTTTCTGAATCGACAATGGGTAATTATTTGTACTTAGCTTCAGACTGGAACTGACAACCAATGCATATGAAGCTATCAAATAACTTTGTTGAAAATGTGCAGTGGCGTGGAATAGGGGACAAGTCAGTTTGCAGCAATAGACAAGTAGCTTTGCAAATTAGAGTTAGAAGAGTCAGGAAGTCATGTGGCAACTTTATAAAACTTGGAGCAATGTGTACAGTTCCAGTCGCCCTATTACAGGAAAGGTGTAGTGGGTGCAGAAGAGGTTTACCAGATGGAACTATATAACATGTTGTCAGGCATTGATAGAGCAGACAGTCAGATCCATTTTTCCCCAAGAGTGGAAATGTTAAAGACTAAAGGGCAGTTTGAAGTTAATAGGAGCAAGATTTAAAGGAGATTAGACAAAGTGGGACCCGTTGGGCCCCGTCTCCAAACGCGAGGGGGTGGGAGGGGTGGGGGGGGGGGGGGGGCGGATAGCGTGGTATCTTCACTCCTGACTCAAATGGGAGATGTTTGTTCTGGAGGATAATTTCATATTTTCTTCCCTCTAAGCCTTTGGACTGTTGTGACCATAAGTGGCTGCCAATCCAGAGAGGCTCCCTAGAGGCAATGATTTTTGTTAAAATCAGTAGCTCGTTTTGCATGGGGTTTTCTGTTTGATTAACTGTGCTATTAATATTGCAGTGCAGGTCTGGAGAAGCAATATTGGCCCGCTGTTATAATCATTGAGATCCCAGTAAAGATAAAATGAGATATCAGTGATATTGGTGGCAGGAGTGATGATGGAACACGTTGCTCTATCCTTGTAAACAGTTTATTGCAAATACAACTGGAATACAAAAATGAATGGAAATTTTGCAGTAATCTTACGAATAGACCTGACGAATTATTGAGGACACAAACATAAATTACTCCTGGATCTAGAAAAAGATGATCTTTGAAGTATCTCAAATGGTAAAAATTAGTCCATTCACTCGCTTCCACCTGCTGTAAAGAGATTGGTTTCAATTATTATCTGATTCCCCTTACTTTTGTTCAAATAACTTTTTCAACAGAATTTGGAACATGCATCAAGTTTGAGAGTTCACATGGTTTTGGTCACTTATTTTCAGTAACAGATTGCCTTTCTGTCAGCTCCTCCCATTAAAAATGAAGGACTATTTATGCCCACTAAAGTATACTCTTGCCTTTGTTTTGCCTCATTTGCCATGGTAAACAATTCAATCACACATCTTGTCCACTATGGCTTCATGTAGAATTGATGTATGGAGCTATCAACCATTGCAATATGCATCGATCTGCGGCACAAAACATCTGAACTGTGCCATAGCAAACAGCTAAAATTTCACAGTTTCCTCCATCCTTCATCTCTCGATCGCTGCTGCAATCCCACTAATGATGCGGTAAGTCCAAAGTTAGTGAGCACTTATATAGGTGTTTTGGTGTCAGAATCTCAGTTGGGTATATTTAAAAACTAATATTGTCCCACTAAACACCCAGAATAATATGTCTCAGTAATAGGTTTAAAATGAGGCAAAATTAAATTATTGTGTATATATTTTTTATAGTTGCTCCCATTTAGCATGGGTTCTGTGTTTTTAAAAAGTAATCTCACCATCTGACAAACGCATGCAATCCATTGGAATGATTTTACCATCCCTACACCCTTGTACTCCTGACCCTTCCATTCTAGTTATTATCCCAATTTATCTTAAAGATGCTAGGAGGGAGCTGGAATTTCCAGGGAAAATCGGCTACAACTTCAAACGTGACTGCAAAGTTGCAGTGTCACATAGATGATGATATCTTACTTCTTTCCCCCTTGACTCTTGATGCTGTTAATTGCAACTTTTCTCATTGGGAAATGTAAATGTGTTAGAGTGGTGCTTTCACTAACTACATTAGGTCAAATAATGGGACGATGTCTCCCCTCTGACCTTATTTCATCCTGTGACGTTGTTATTACATGTTCTCATCAATTTAAAATCAGAAATATTCAGAAATCAGTTGTTATGTTTTGCAAGATTTCTTTCCTTTCTATTAGATAGAAAGGATAACATCATTATCCTTTTTCTGGTTAAAATACAAAGTGCTGGAGTAATTCAATGGGTCAGACAGCATCTGTGGAGGGAATTGGATAGACGATATTTTGGGTCAGAGTCTTTCATCGTATATTCTTTGTTGAGAATTAAAAGTGAAATGTGCAAACTGTTCTCATTTTTGCACAAGCATTCATCTCTCATTTGTCTTGTTTTTGTTGCTCATTAAACAAAAAGCTTTTTGATATTACATAGTTATTTTAATGTAATCAAAATTTCAATGATGATGTTAAATATTAATGATTGAAGTAATAATTAATATTTTGGGGGAAAAGGTAGAGTTAGTACTGGTGAAGAGGAGAACTGGAAAAGGGTGTGTGGAAAGTAAGTATCACCAAAGACAAAGAGCAAATATTTGCATTGTATGTTCTCTGCTGAGAACTAAAAATGAAATGCAGATTGCTCTCATTTTTACATTAGAATTTTAGTTTCAGATAAATAAATTAAAGCACATGTTAATACATAATTTGGCAGCTATGATGAAGAGTTATACTGAAAATTCTAATGTATATTTTACTTTAGGATGCTGATCAAGCTGATATCTAAATTAAAGCAGATTTTAGAAAATGAAGTAATTTCCTTCAATAGGAACTTGTAATATTATATTTTATTTGCAATGTTATGCTTAAAACAATAACTGGTAAATGTCAATGTTGAAAACATGTGCAATTAAAGGATCTCTTGTTGTTTTGTACTGAATAGACTTGTCACATTATTATTCAGTGTCCTGATCTCATGACAGAAAAATATCAGAGAGACATCAAGTTGGACAGAAAGAATCCATTGTGCAATGGAAATCTAATCTTTATCTGGCATGTAATTGCTTCATTAAAGGATTTGCAAGCATATACTCACTCAGAATGGAAATGCGAGTGAGAAGCTTGAGCAATAAATGTTACATTCATTCATTGGAAAGCACTTGGGTTATTTTAGCCATTAGTGTCACTGTAACATGACAGCATTATGACTCTGAAAAAAAACATTCCTTCAATGTATACCATCTAACACATCAATAATCTTCTGATAACTTATGACAATACACACATGAAGCATCTGATTTTGGTTTATTCCCCAATGTCAGATGTGTTGCAGATGCTGTACAGTGCTATTAGTCTTAATTTTTTGGATACCTAGTAAATTAGATTAGAAACATAGAAACATAGAAAATGGGTGCAGGAGGAGGCCATTCGGCCCTTTGAGCCAGCACCGCCATTCATTGTGATCATGGCTGATCGTCCCCTATCAATAACCCGTGCATGCCTTCTCCCCATATCCCTTCACTCCACTAGCCCCTAGAGCTCTATCTAACTCTCACTTAAATCCATCCAGTCACTTGGCCTCCACTGCCCTCTGTGGCAGGGAATTCCATAAATTCACAACTCTCTGGGTGAAAACGTTTTTTCTCAGTTCAGTCTTAAATGACCTCCCCTTTATTCTAAGACTGTGGCTCCTGGTTCTGGACTCGCCCAACATTGGGAACATTGGGACCAAAACTGTACACAATGCTCCAGATGTGGTCTCACCAGAGCCTTACACAACTGCATAAGAACCTCTTTACTCCTATACTGAAATCCTCTTGTTATGAAGGCCAACATTCCATTAGCTTTCTTCACTGCCTGCTGTACCTGCATGCCAACTTTCAGTGACCGCTGCACCTCCCCCTTACCCAACCTAACCCCATTGAGATAATAATCTGCCCCCTTGTTTTTGCCGTCAAAGTGGATAACCTCACATTTATCTATATTATACTGCATCCGCCACACACCTGCCCACTCACTCAATCTGTCCAGGTCACCCTGCAACCTCCTAACATCCTCTTCACAGTTCACACTGCCACCCAGCTTTGTGTCATCCACAAACTTGCTCCTAATTCCCTCTTACAAATCATTAATATATATGGTAAACAGTTGCGGCCCCAACACCGAGTCTTGCGGTACTCCACTCGCCACTAACTGCCATTCTGAAAAGGACCCGTTCACTCCTACTCTTTGCTTCCAGTCCGCCAACCAATTTTCTATCCATGGCAACACCCTACCCCCAATACCATATGCTCTAATTTTAGTCACCAGTCTCCAGTGCAGGACCATATCAAAGGCTTTCTGAAAGTCTAGATACGCTACATCCACTGGCTCCCCTTCATCCATTTTACTTTTCACATCCTCAATAAATTCCAGAAGATTAGTCAAGCATGATTTCCCTTTCATAAATCTATGTTGACTTGGACTAATCCTTTTACTGCTATACAAATACCCCATTATTGCTTCTTCAATAATTGACTCCAGCATCTTTCCCACCACCGAAGTCAGGCTAACTGGTCTGTAATTCCCGTTTTCTCTCTCGCTCCTTTCTTGAAAAGTGGGATAACATTAGCTATCCTCCAATCCACAGGAACTGATCCTGAATCTATTGAACATTGGAAAATGATCTCCAATGTGTCCACTATTTCTAGAGCCACCTCCCTGAGGACCCTGGGATGCAGACCATCAGGTCCAGGGGATTTATCATCCTTCAGTCTCATTAGCTTACCCAATACTATTTCTCGCCTAATGAAAATTTATTTCAGTTCCTCCACGCCCTTAGATCCTCTGTCCTCCAGTACATCTGGGAGATTGTTTGTGTTTTCCTTAGTGAAGACAGATCCGAAGTACCTATTCAAATCTTCTGCCATTTCCTTGTAGCCCATAATAATTTCACCCATTAAAATGCATTGGATGCGATTCTGATATTCATGTAGCAGAAATAAGCATTATTTTCAATGCCTTATTCAACGGTGCAATGGCGCTTTATTTGTCACATATTCAACTGCATGGTGAAAAACGTTTTGCATATATATTACATACATATATTACACATTACATACATATATTACACATGCAGGCGCCACCATGTCTTGCTACCATTTCCAAAGTCCAAAGTCTGGGCGGCCCGCATGCTCGATGTATCTCTTCTTATCTGGCCATTAACTGTACTGGTTTAGACTCTTCGCAAGGCACAGGAATATAGGACTAAGGTAGTTATTGTATTGTATTGACACAACAGATACCAAAAAGATTTGCATACATTATTGAAGGGTCTTGATAATCTCAACTCAATCCACCATATAAAACATAGCTGGTGGAAAATATATCTCCAAAGAATTTATGCTACAAATTAAGAAATTTAACAACAAAGAAATTGTTTGCACCAAAAAGTTTTTTTTTCAGTTCAGGTATGAGGGAGAGAGTGTGTGGGATATTGTTCATTTGTTTAAATTGTTATAATAGCTAACGCAATTAGTCTGGAATCAATAGGACCAACACTGAGGAATGAGAAATGTGTCAGTCAATTTCACGTTCAATAAACACAGGTAACATCCAAAGGTACCAGCACTTGAGCTTTCAGTAATTTTTAAATATAGAATCATGACTCAGTTCACCTGATCAGTCTGGTCCAAAAAAACTGAACAACTAAAAAGTGGAAATTTTCAATAATTATACTGTTTTGGGGAAGACTTCAGATCATTTTCTGAGATAGATGGACAGATTCTTTCCAAATGTTCTCAAATCCCACTTTCTCACCCATTCCCTACACACAAAGGGCAATTTATTGAGGTAAATTAACATACAAAACCCATGCGTCTTTGGGAAATGAGAAGAAACCGAAGCACCCAAAGGAAATCCTCACAGTCACGGAGAGAAAGAGCAACCTTCACACAGACAGCACCCCAGCTCTCATACCCTAGTTTCACTGTCATCCTGGTGAGTTTCATTGTCTGGATAACTCGTTAACACCTTGCCCACAGCCAACAATGACTGTTACCTTGTTAAAGAAGGAACTGCAGATGAAGGGTCACGAACCGAAACGTCGCTTATCTCCTTCGCTCCTTAGATGCTGCTGCACCCGCTGAGTTTCTCCAGCTTTTTGAGTAACCCAATGACTGTTACCTTGATCATTGTTACTTTTTGGCATATCTTTCATTCATTTGTTCACAGTCTATATCTCTCGTTTCACTTTTCCCTGATTCTCAGTCTGAAGAAGGGTCTTGACCTGAAATTTCATCCGTTCCTTTCCTCCAGGGGTGCTGTCTGACCCACTGTATTTATACATTTTCAGGTGTTCCATAAATATTCAGTTTAGTTTATTGTCATGTGTACCGAGATACAGTGAAAAGCTTTTG
Source organism: Raja brachyura (assembly GCA_963514005.1). The sequence goes on from OY740783.1 coordinate 78,230,928, forward strand.
TTGCATGCTAACCAGTCAGTCAGTGGGTGGCAATGTGAACTGTGAGGCGGATGCTATGAAGATGCAGGGTGACTTGGACAGGTTGGGTGAGTGGGTAGATGCATGGCAGATGCAGTTTAATGTGGATAATGTGAGGTTAACCACTTTGGTGGCAAAAACAGGAAGGCAGATTATTATCTAGATGGTGTCAAGTTGGGAAAAGCGGAAGTACACCAGGATCTGGAGGTCCTTGTTCATCAGTCACTGAAAGTAAGCATGCAGGTACAGCAGGCAGTGAAGAAAGCAAATGGCATGTTGGCCTTCAAAACAAGGGGAGTTGAGTATAGGAGCAAAGAGGTCCTTCTGCAGTTATACAGGGCCCTAGTAGGACCACATCTGGATTTTACTTCGGAGTCACGTGAGTAACTAAGTGAAGAAGCCCGTCAGCCCGCATGTGCGTCATTACATGAATGCATTGCGCCACGACCAGCTGGGAGGCACGTCGCTCCTCCAGCGGTAAGTTTAAAACGGCCCTATAGGTAAGTTCAAACTTAGGTCATTTTCATTTCTGTGTTGAATTTAGGAAGCAAATGTTTTGCAGTATGGACAAGACTAAGGTGAAGATCAGGTGGGCCATGGGTAGAACCGCTTCCGAGGACCGCGGGTGTGCGCCGTCGGTCTCACCACCTCGCTCGCTGGTAGCACAGCAACTGCCGACACAGTGCCTATAGAAGGCACTTGGTATCCCCGCATGTCGGGAAAGCCAAGCGTAAAACCAATAGGCCGGTTTCCTCCCCCTACAGGGAACGTCTTCGGATGAATTTCCCGTATGGAGCATCTTTTCGAGAAGATGCTCCGACATGACATACTCCAGCAACAGGAGTTATATACAGGCTTGAGGGACCCATGGCAGCGCCTGGTGCAGGGCTGCGTTATATCTCCCAGTCTGTAGACAGGAGTGCAGGTCAACAGCCCTGGGCGGGCTCACCCTTCAGTGCCATAACAGAATACCCCGCGGCACTAGACCCACAAGATACAATACCCTCCATGGTGTCCAAGTTTGCAATGACATCTCAGGTCAGTGGGCCGTTGAACCATCAGTTAGCGGCCAGTATAAATTACATGACCTCCAATCAACTACAGGAGCAGGTGATGCTGGAAACAGCAATGAAGTACCAGACACCCATCAACTGCGCCTCGCTAAAAGTTCCGACGGTCAATAGCTCTATCTGGAATTACATGGGAGGTGGCATTAAGACTCAGGAGGTCAAACTTCAAGGAATCTTGAGCATGCTAGCATTTGGAGTCATTGCCCTTGCCAGGTCTGTAGATACCAGCTCCCTCTCAGACATCCAACAAGATGCATTGGCTCTGATATGCCATGCACACTTCCAGATCAATTGTTTTAGGAAAAATGCCATTCGTCCGGTGCTTAATCCTAAATTTGCGGGATTATGCAAATCAACCAATATACAGCCACCCAATTACTTATTTGGAGAAGATTTGTCCAAACAAATTAAAGAGTTGGACAATGAGGCAAAGGCGGTGGGGCAACTCAGAGCCTCACCAGCAGACAGACCATCAGCATTCCGACAGCAGCACCCTTATGCGTCTGCTAGCAGCAGATGGCCTACAGGGCACAGTACCACCTCTAGGATAGACAGAGCCAGCCAAAGGTAGTTTTCGGGGCAAAGCTCAAGCCCACAGACTCCATACAGGGGCAATTGGCGCACGCCAATACACATCACATGTGAACCAGCAACCATGGAGATAGGTGATCTGGTCTCTCTAAATATGCGGAGTGTGGCACATTCACATGTGGGTTAGGAATTACGTTAGTTTGGATGTTGGATAAACACCACTTTTATACTATTTGGTGCCTCGTCATAGGACCACCGGGAATAACTGAATTCAACTGGATGACAGCCATGGCAGTTTAAAACATTGGCTAATGGGTTAACTTTAACACCCAGGTTGCTTAACAATTTTAAAAAACAAAAACTCTGTAACTCTACTTTAATCACAGGGGTTGAATCAAGTCAGTAGCTATGGTGCACCAGGCCACGCAATTAATAACAACACAGAAATGGATGTTGAATCATTAAGCACTTAATAAAATTATCTCTAGGTATGCTATACCGGATATAAGTTGTTATGTTCAGACTTAAGTCTAAAGTTACCAAGGTGTATTGGTTGCAAACCAGACCCAAGGGCAGTAGCGAATGATGCATTCTTGTTGCGTTGGTATGAATAAGGTTCTATATTCTAGAACTGGATATTCTGGATTATAAACCGCATAAAAAGGTTTCAGCTCAAACCATCTCCAGGTGGTTAAAGCATGTTCTGGCGGATGCGGGTATAGACACTGGTGTGTTCAAATCTCATTCCACCAAGGCTGCAGCAACATCCGCAGCAGGGGTTCTGGATGTCCCATTGGACCAAATCCTAGCGGCCGCAGGATGGTCCTGAGAACGCACCTTCCAGACATTTTACAATAAGCCTGTAACCAGGTCAAATGTTTTCGCAAATACTATTTTAATTTCTGTTTTGTAAACCCCTCTCAAGTGTAAGAGGGATCTCTATTATAATTTGTCCATTAAATACTTTTTTTCAGCATGTTCAAAATTTAGGTCATGACTGAATACTTGAATTTCCACTCCTCCTTCGTCAATCATACAGTGTGTGACGCATGGACTCGTTCCACGGCATGAAGTCACAGAGCTTCAAAATCTTCACGTAGTCACTCACGTGACTCCGAAGTAAAATAGTAAGATTAAACAAGAACTTACCAGTTTGAAGTTTGATCTTTATTTTATGAGGAGTTACGATGAGGGATTACGTGCCCTCCGCTCCCAACCCTCCTCATAAAACATAACTGGTAGTTCTAGTTCTGGAATCTTACTATTATCAGTTCACCAACCGTTATCTGTGACTTCACACCGCTGCTTTGAAGATTGACGTGCATGCTGCATATAGCCTTCTTCACGTAATCCCTCATCGTAACTCCTCATAAAATAAAGATCAAACTTCAAACTGGTAAGTTCTCATTTAATCTTACTATTATTGTGTGCAATTTTGGTGTCCAAATTTGAGGAAGGACATTCTTGTTATTGAGGGAGTGCAGCATAGGTTCACAAGGTTAATTCCCGGGATGGCGGGACAGTCATATGTTGATAGAATGGAGCGGTTGGCCTTGTATACTCTGAAATTTAAAAGGATGAGAGGGGACTCGTTGGGTCCCAGCATCACACGGGAGGGCTGGTCACCCAATGCGATATTCCACCTCTCCACCAATTCCAATATTGGTGGCTAGTGAAGGGGGGGGTGGGGGGGGGGGGGGGGCTTTCTGTAGCGTTAGTATGGGTGTTGAGGGCCAAAGGGACTGGTTTCCAGAGGGCTAGTATGGACATTGTGAGCCAAATGGATTCTTGGGCTGGAAGCTGTCAATGAGGCCTGGCAGTACTATCACTCATTCCTGGCAGGCTGGCAGCTGAGAAACTGCCTGAAATTCTGCCCAAAACATGTGACAGTCTCTGTGAGAGAGAAGGGGGAGAGGGTGGACTAAATGGATTATTGGGCTTGCAGTTCAGTGAGTGATGGCTCATGGGCTGGCAGTGCAGTCACTCACGGCTGGTACGCTGGAGGTTCACTCAGGCACCCCTCCTCCCTTCACCCCCGCTCCTCCCTTCACCCCCTCACACACAGCACCAATACTAAAATGCCAAGTAACTTCAGAACCATAGTTAGTAGACATGTGTTCAGTATTATTCACAGCTCAGACTGAGAGACATGACCCTCTCGCTCCCCCATCTAGCAGAGACTGACTGAGGCATTCAACACTTCCGAGTTTTACAGTCCCTCCAGAAGGGGCGTTGCCTTCATGGGGGAGAATCTCAACATCTTTTAAACACTAATAACTCTTTTATTTTTAATCAATGGGAAAAAGCCTCGTCCTGCGCAGCGGAGGGGGACTCTGAGTAAGATGGCCAAAAATCACAGCCATAAGTGGCAGCGTTTTTTCTAAAATCAATATACAAAACAATGGGAAATGGTCACGATCAGACTTTTAGCAATATGGATTAAGGGTTTGGACATGCTAGAGGCAGGAAACATGTTCCTGATGTTGGGGGAGTCCAGAACCAGGGTCCACAGTTTAAGAATAAGGGGTAAGCGATTTAGAACGGAGATGAGGAAATACTTTTTCACACAGAGATTTGTGAGTGTGTAAATCTCTGCCTCAGAGAGCGGTGGAGGCCAGTTCTCTGGATGCTTTCGAGAGAGAGTTAGATAGAGCTCTTAAAGATAGCGGAGTCAAGGAATATGGGGAGGAGGCAGGAACGGGGTACTGATTGTGGATCATCAGCCATGATCACATTGAATGGCAGTGATGGGTCGAAGGGCCAAATGACCTACCATGCACCTATTGTCTATAAGACAATACATGATTACAATTGAGTCATTCACAGTGTACACATGATAAGGGAATAATATTTAGTGCAAGGTAAAGCCAGTAAAGATCAAAGATAGTTGTAGGGTCACCAATGACGTAGATAGTAGTTCAGGCCAGCTCACTAGTTGTGGTATGATGGTTCAGTTGCCTGATAACAACTGGGAAGAAACTGTCCCTGAGTCTGGAGGTGTGCATTTTCACACTTCTGTACCTTTTGCCCAATGGGAGAGGGGATAAGAGGAAGTGACTCGTCCATGATTATGCTGCTATCCTTGACAAGGCAGCTTGAGGTATAAATGGAGTCAATGGAAGGGATGTGCAGACCGTGAAGTAGTCACTTCTATCAAAATTTCATGGACACATTTATCAGGTAGTTTGGTGAGGGAGGTAATTAAAGGATCTCCAGGTGGTATGAAGCACCACAACAGCATATGGTTCAAGACCCTAGAGGCCAGCTGCTAATGCCACACAATGGTCAACAGCATCATCAACACCCTCCCCAATCCAAAGGCCAGAGACATCTTCACCTATGGAAGCTGCGGGAGGGTCTGCCTGTCAAGGATAGGCCTGGTCAGCCTCAGCAGGAAATGCAGCCACAGATGAAACATTTCCCTCTCCAGACAGAACAAAGTCAAAGCCGCACCATCATCTCTCGCAGATGGACGGATGCCAACCCCAACTGGTCAGGGTACGACCAAGTTTAGCCCTCATGTCAGTTGACTTGCTACCTGGCCTGGAGCTGGGTTGGTAGCTCCATCCTTCGAGAATAAGCCTACTTGGACAGTAGTGGTGCTGCCAAGTCACACTCGGTGATGAATGCTGAGGCTCGCCACCCTCTAAACATGTTCTGCTAGACTACATTCTATACTATACTGCCATGCAATATACACAATATTACTTTCAGTATTAGTACAAATTCAGGAATTGATTTCACTATGGGATTGTGAGAATACAGTTTTGGGGCTGCAAGATATAAGTAAGGATAATATCTCATTGAATTACTTTTATGCCAGATTAGGAAACAAGTTTTTAAATTCAGTGACCTGGATTTTTTTTGTTTCCTGTGTTTATGCAAAGATGTAAGATAAAGAGCTTGTGGGATATGATTTATTCATGTGGGTGAACTAATATTTTGTGAACAATTAATTTTCTAGCGAGATGCAGACAGACACACAAGTGAGGTATAATTCACATCCCACAGATCATCATTATGTGGCCTGTTTATACCTCGTTAGGCGAATAATGGAAGTTTAAAGTCAGTAAAAACATTAAATAACATCTATATTTACTGAGTGAATTGTGTAAAAGTTTCAGTAGTGTAAGTGGGAACCATTATTTTTTGACCCATTTGTACTTCACTTAATTTTATTCCTGAGAAATAGGGAGACAGATCATTGAATTTTCTAAAACACTAAACATGATGTAAGGTAATGGACCATCCTATACTGATCAGTAGTTGACCGTGCACATAAACATGAAAATGATAGTAATGGTAAGTGTGTGAATTAGCATTTTAGAGAGAAACATACATTGAAGAGAAGGACGATAATTAGGTGGTGTTATTCCAACAAAGTTACATTCTGTATTTTTGTTTCAGATACTATCTGGCCTTTTGTACTGTCTCAGCATTTCCAGTTTTCACTTCAGAAATCCAGCATCCACTTGCGAGAGAGAGAGGGGGGGGGGTGGAGGGGGAGAGGGAGAGGGGGAGAGAGAGAGGGAGAGAGAGAGAGAGAGAGAGAGAGAGAGAGAGAGAGAGAGAGAGAGAGAGAGAGAGAGAGGGGGGATGA